>JAHWFP010029510.1:0-20067 GCA_023313725.1 Lithobius niger
CAAAAGATTTAAAATTAATAATATCGGGAAATTTTGCTCGCCGGTTGAGAAATCGCGCTGCTTGTTGATCTAATCTCGCCGCTGAATTTATACACACACTTCACAGCATGTGTACTTTAAAATTGCACACTGCAAAAAAAAGGACATTGGCGTCTATAATGCATTGCAGCTGTTACGCTCTGTTGGTTGGTTATATAGGGGTCATTAGGCATCATATCAAACTACTTAAAATGCTAATATGCTAATAGCTGTATACCGTTGCCAATAACGTATTAGCGATAATTTGTCAGGTATACCAGGCAAGTCAGTAGCCAAAATGTCACCCTCAAGATAAAAGTTTCTACTGTATGTTCAATGCAGATATGCTAAGGAATGTACTGAACAAATAATGTGTGAGCACTGACTTCAGTTAGCTTGTGCTCTAATAATCAGTACATCGATTATGGAAAGCTGGGGATATCAAGTGAAACTATCTGAAGCATGGGTGGACGCCAGTTGAGTGAACGAAGAGACCGATACGGCTGGTATATCTTTAACACCGTAGGAAAGGTAACTTCAGACAAAAGAAATTAAACTCTGTAATTTATTACATCTACTCTTGCAATAAGATGGTTAATGTCGTTTAAGTGAACTTAAAGTAAACTCACTTAAGAAAGAAACCGGCAAACTACTAGGTTTTGCTGAAAGGGCATTCGAAAAATGAGTAACTCAAACTAATACGTCGACTCAACAAATATTAAACATACTCAAATCATAAGATAACTAAAATTAACCACATGAATCTCAGATACGTACTAACATTCTGCCAATAAGCATATGACACTAATTTCTTGAGATCGGTTGACAAGGAAATTTAACACAACTCGTTAACAACGAAATTTAACTGCATTAGCCTATTAATTTCATTAAGGAAAATTGGAAATTAGCCATTAGGGAAAATTTACACAAGAAATAACGTAGTTCAGTACGCCACCTTTATGCACTAAAGTTTCGTCGGAGTGGCATGACCCGGATTCGAACCGGCTACCCAGTTCGTTCCCAGATCACTTGTATAGCGTCTTAATCGCAATGGCCACATCCTCCACTGGCTCGGTCATTAGGGTCAGTGGAGGATGTGCCCATAGTGGTTAAGGCGCTACGCAAGTGATCTGGGGCCGAACTGGGTAGCTGGTTCGAATCCGGGGCATGCCACTCCGACGAAACGTAAGTCCATAAAGATGGCTTACTGAACTACGTTATTTGTAGTGAATAATTTTCGCTAATTTTCCAATTTGCCTTAATATTATTTACAGCGATTTATGTCTATTTATTTCTATTAATTTCAGCTAATTAATGAATAAAGACCAAGTGAAAATACAGCTTCACCACTTTTACCAATGAAATATAAACTGGTGAAGATAAAAAGTAATTCCTTTAATAATCTCATCTAATATATAAACTCCCGTAACTCCTGTCCTCAGCCATTGCAACCAATAAAAATACAAACAATGCAAATCTTAGAAATGGACGCTCAACAGTTTAAGTTAGTTAACGTATTATTATGTGAGGTATCAATACAATGCATACTGAATTAATTTAAAGCCCAACTTTTGCATATTTTGATGTCTAAGTATACAAATAATAATGTTTCCTAATGTTTAGATTATTCAGCAATATATTTCTTACTTTGGCTAAATTAAAAACCATGTAGCTTGGAATTAAAGAGAATCATGTAGCACATGGCCACCTCAAACCCTATTTTTTTTTATTAATATTTCAGGTTTCGTCAGTCAGGTCATTATTTTCAGTAAATCGCCCTACTGATAGTACGTCACCAGTACATCACCCTACACAACGATTAGATTTTTTTTTTTTTTTTTTTTTTTTTACCGTTTTTCACTGATGCTGTTAAGCTGACAGAAACCATCACCCTACCTTTGAAACATTTTGTTTTGGTGGTTGCAATGATTGAGGACAACAGTAAGGTTTCACATGGACTAAAAATTTCAAGAACATTACGGTGTTTGAAATCTTCCAGGAGAGCTTATTCGTGTTCCTTTACTAAACATTGGTTCAGTTAAATCTTATTTTAAATATCAAACGAGTTATTTTTGTGTTAGAATTCGTGACACTTTGGCAAACCGGGTTATTCTTCAGGCAGGAATACGTGTGAGATTTCTCTGTTGTGTTATTTAGTTTGGCCACGGTTTCACAATTGTATTTATTCGTTGCCTTTTGGTTAACTAGTAGTACAGAATGTTTTGTTTTATTTCGATGTATCATATTTTATTTTTTTTTAAAAACCCAAACAACTTTAAACATGTGAATATTTACTTTTCTGTGGTGTTGTTATTATGTTCTGTTGTTGTTACTAGTTGTTGGGAGATGGCTTCAGGTAGGTGAGGCCATTCGTTATCCAATTGCAATTTGGTTTTAATTCTTTCTTTTCATTTTCAAGAAGCTTTACATGTTTTGTTTTTGTTTGTTCTCTTTTTTGCTGTTTATGGAGCACGAACCCAAACTAGGTTATCGGCCCCACGACGAACGAGAGGGATGATTTATGTATTTGCTTTGATTATTAAATATTTCTTTTCTAAATCGTAACATGTTTTTTTGTAGGGGGGGGGGGGTGGCGGTGAAATGTTGGTATACTTTGTTCCACATTATGTTTTCAGAAAACTGACTGTTTGACGCCACGTTTTCTTCCACTACGAGTGCAAAAAATCCGTAAACATCCCATTCGTAAACTCTAACAGTAACTATGTTGAGTCTACAAGTGTGATATCCACATGTTTTTGCACTCTTAGTGCAAGGAAACGAGTCGTCATCCAGTCAGTTTTCTGAAAACATGATGTGGAACAAATTATAGTTTATACTGTGGATAATGTGGTGCTTTCCTAATACTCATTACCTGAACAAATCGTTTAATCTTGTTATAGACGTATCCAAAGGCGTTTTCTGAACGGGATTATTAGCCATGTAACAATGTTTAAAACCAAAAAAAAAACAATAAAACTAATCGTTCAGAGCCCCGTAACTCCGGAATGGCACAACCAATTGAACACTATTAGGAAGGTGTCTCCGTAAAATGAGCTGAGAACCAGCTTTCTAGGAGAGATGGAATAGTGTAGAACAGCGTCATGTGACGTCATATTGGCTACGAGACACCATTTGGAGGTAATAGCTACAAGGTGCACTAGATTAAAATCTAACGGAAAACAACGGCACTTCTAGTCAAGACAGTGCTTTGAGAGCGGATCTCTTAGGCATAAAAGAACGTTGTTTTCTCCAACAACAAAAATTGCGCGTTATAGGCTTAAGAAATCCAGTCTAATAGCATTGGCTTCAATAAGACGATCGTCCTTTCTCCCTCCAGTGCTCCTTGCAGCTAACCCAGTTGCTGGCTCCACCATAGAGTTATACACAATAATACTACGTCGTGTCACTGCCTAATATGTGGTCCTCACCCTTGTCGATGAGTCCCATCTAGACTCAGGGCTGGATTAAGGCAGGGACATTAGGGACATTTGTCCCTGGCCCCGAATTTGTAAGGGGACCCCGGCCCTGTTGAAAACTCTTTCAGATAAACAAAATTTCTCTCATAAAGTTGGCATTCAAAATTAAACAAAAAAAAGAGCAAATAAGGAGAAAACATTGAACAGTAAAATTCTAAAAGGTGAGATGAGAAGTAACTGAAAAGTAGAAAAAAAAAAGCACTTCTTCCTCTTCCCACAATTTTCTTTTATTTACCCCTAGATAGATGTGTATTGTGGAGAATGGGAGGGAAGCTCTCACAATTTTTGTCCAGGACCCCAAGTAACCTTAATCCGGCCCTGTCTAGACTTATCAATAAGCACACACAACCAGTATTTAGGTGGCGCCGTAATCGCCACCACTGGTCTACCAATTAATTGTAGTTGTATGCACACCCTCTCCAGGGAGTGCTTATTGACATGTAGTGAAGTATGTAAAATGAGGCGGCTTCCGTTATAGGACGCTGCCTCTTCAACCACTTAAATGTACATTTTGTGGTACTCTCGTAGGTTTGTGGTACTCTCGTAGGTTTGTGGTACTCTCGTATACACGTGAGGTTCTTTCACGTGTAGCAAAAGCCATCAGAGTATCTTATAGTAAAGCACCTATGGCTGTACTTCACAGATAACTTAGTCTGTAGACTGATATATAAACGTGTCCAAAGAAGTCCACCAAACCGCCAAAAAAGGAAATCAGGGTTTCAGCTCAGGTCCAGATCTCGGATTTAACAAATCGGATGTCAATAAATGTTAGTACGCGTGCTGACCAAATCCAACAAAGCATATAATATGATAGATAATAAATCTTATAAAAGTTTATTTGGTACATTATGCCAAAATGAGGGTAGAAAATATTGAAAAATAGCAGAGATATCAAGCATCGAAATTTTGACTTTAACATGGGAGACCTAGGTGAAATCTTAACAGCAAAGGCTATACCTATACCGTCTTTACTAACGAAAAGGAGCTGTCTCTAACAACCACCATCACCAAACGAAGAAAACGTAACTTAAGCCGCAAACGTAGACTTTGCTGATTCCTCTTAGAACATAATCCATGTTTAAGTTACCAACTGGTCCATTTATTACAGGGGCTCCATGCCAGGACGTCTCACTCAGCAAGATGTATCTTTCCGCAACGAGTCGCAGCCTATGTCTTTTCCGAAAACTATGAAGTTTCGTCGAAAATTACGAGTGGAAATCGCTCGAGAGTTTGCGTCGTTGTTGGAGAAATCTTAGTCTAATGTTGTCCACTTGCACCATAACATGCTCTCCCCGACCCCCTCCTTCATCGCCCTGTAACATAAACGCTCTAACGCGTGCGCAGAAAAGGGGACTCGCGCTCTTGGGCCAGTCGATGCTGATGACGTGTCGGTCGGCCAAAACTGAAAATAACACATGTCGTGCGATCATTACGGCCAAATGAGCCTTATTACGGATGTTTTGCATGCCATTACATCGGTGTAATGCTCAGATTGTGGACATATGTCGCTAGCAATTGCGGCCATTACTCGGTGGGAGACGTGGGCCCGCGCGCCGTTTAACGGCTCCTTGATTGGGGCACGTGGAGAGAAAACAAGGGTCTTGCCTCAGATAAGCGTTTTGCCTTGTCGACCGACTCGTGCGTGTCCTGTCGTCTCACTATCGGGGACTTGTTCGGACTTGTGGCATAACGACAGCTAAAACGAAGCGACATTTTCGTAAATAGCAGTGGTTAAGCAAGTGAGAGGGAGTGAGAGAGGGACTCCTTTGGTCTCCCCTCCTCTCTGTCTTGGCAACTCTCATTACTAAGCAGCGAAACAATTACACAAGTTTTGCCCGCATGTTAACGACTTCAGATGAATCAGAGCGGCAGTGGTTAAAGTTTAGTTGTGTAGGATTACGTGCTAAGTGTCTTTTGTTCACTGAGATTTCTTTTACGTGGGAACTGTTTTTTGGGACAATGATGAAAATGATAGCAATGACGCTGTAGAGCACTTAGTTAAAATAAAGAAGTGTTTTTTTAGGACTTAGAACGCACCCACCCACCGACATCGCTGTTTAATTCATTTTTCTGATATTTCAACCTTGCGTAATAATAATAACAACTAGTCACATCGCTCGCTTGTCTCGCTTCGAACTCGAGGAGGTTCTTTATAGCAAGAATTTATAGGGTTGGGGAGGAGAATTTGTGACTGAGACCCATACTGAAACGTCTTAGATTCGCACCTATTAGTTCTGTCTAAGTTTATAGAGGGCGCCACGTGTTTTATGTGGGAATTTCTACTCAGTTTTTTAGCCTGAAATTAAACTAAACTAAACGAAACCAGCTTATATTTAATTATTATTTAGCCTAGCTTAGTTGTAGTTTAGTTTACTTTAGATTTGGGCTGAAAAATGGGCAAAAATTACCAGATAGAACACGTGGCGCCGTCTGAAAACTCGGACTGAACTAATGGGGACGAATCCAAGGCCAGCTGAGATAATAGCTGCGCTCCACGCAGCGAGGAACGCAGCTGCTATCTCAGCGGGCCTTGAACGAATCTAACATGTTTCAATAGATTCAACAAATTCTCCTTCAAAACCCTATAAATTCTTGTTTATAGCTACACCTCTTTAAATAACGTTAGATGTCTACGTATTTTGCCTCCATTCGTCTCGTAGGATCATTCCATACTTGTAACGCCTGTATTCTGCATTACTTCGCTTCTTGTTTGCCACCCCAGCTAATAATTCACAAATTGATCCATGTTGTAAAAAGGGAAATTGTCGAATGGACGTCATTTTGTAACTGTTAGATTATCTCTGGGGAAGAGGGACAACATTATTTATTTAATTCAAATTAATTCTGATGCATAAGCTGCAAAGTATAAGCGACGCCAGAGCCAACAATCATGAACCAGCACACACCACTTGTTTCACCTATTTCAAGTAATTTTTGAAAACGCAGAAAGAAGCAATGTTTGCAATAAGAAACAATTGTCATAAAAAATAGGATTTACAGCCTTGGACTAGCAATAATAAAAAGCACTGATTGCAAGGTACACCTTAAGCCAGCGTCGAAATGAGTGAACAGTCGGGGCGTCCACCAACGTCTGCGGCAGAGTGTTCCAAGTTCTACCCGTCCGTAGCAAAAAACAGTGGTGCCTGCAATTTGATTACGTAAGTTTCCAGTCATACCGCCACGCGTGTCCCCGAGTACGACTTAGACCAACGTCAATAAGTGGTGGGCCCCTCACCCTGGTAAATACGATGGCATCTTTGCAGGATTTTTTTCATCTCAGCTTAGTTTGTTTTTCATCGTTTCAGGAAGTAGCCGAAGGCCCTGAGGTGGTTCGTGTTCATGTCGATTGTGGCATGACTAAGATCCTCGGTTTTCCGCTTGGATTTCTTCAGTTAAATTGTCCCTCTCGTCATACAGTATGGCGGTTAACCGGATTTGGATTCGGCTCCCTTAATAAAAAATAAAGAACCAGCCACCAAAGTGACAATTTGTTGAAGCAGCGTGCAGAGGAGTGGGGGAGGGGCGCATTGCCCCTCCCTTTTCAGAAAAAAATGCCCTTTTTGATGTAAAAAAATATGCCCTTCTTTGCTTTTCTGAACCGATAAACTCTGGTACAACAGCCTAAAAAAGGGCAAAAAGGAGGCCAGGAAAGGGGCAGAAAGAGACATAAAAAGGTAAAAAACAGAGACAAGCTTAAAAAAAGGAGAGAAAAAATGACTGACGAGCAAAAAATTTTTTAAATGTCCTACGTAAAAAAAAGCGTTCACTTTTACAATAGTTGCCCCTGAGCTCTCGAGGGTCTGTGCACACTACTGATTTGTTGCTTTCTAATTTAAAACTATTCAACTGGCGTCACGAAGCCTGCATTGAACTGAGAAATGCAGATGTCATTTAATCATGTCAACCGTCCAATTTTGAGGCCGTGGCTCTAAATTATTGACTTATCGTCATTTAGTTTTAAACTGCAAGATTCAGTCCACCAAAACCAAAACTGGCATAATAGAAGCCGCCAAGTTTCCAAAAATGGTTGGCCTTTGAAGGTAGTGATATCATTCAACCAGGGAAGGGCCGCCAAGGTTAATCCTGTTAGCTAAGAAGTTAATCGCACCGACTAATAGTTCGAAAGTTAATTGAAAACTAGAACATTGCTACTTGCCAAAGGCCGACCCTTTTAGGAAACTTGGCGGCTTGTCTTATACCAGTTTTGGTTTTGGGTGGTTATCACAACTTTCATAGCACTGTGGACGTCCAAATGGTCACACCGTCTTATCTTCATCTGTACCTTTTTTTTCCAGGAGGAATTTTATGTCTACAAATTTTCACATTGATAATTTTCACATTTGCCACTGCCCATATGAGCTGTTACATCATCAAAATTGACCTAGTTTAGTTTATTGTAGGTTCTTGTTTCACATGCTTAAGTTTCTTCTATTCTATTTTCGCATACACTGGCTAACACACGCTGATTTTCGTTTCCTTTGCTCGCTCACTCAACGCATCCCCCTGTACATAAATAATTAGCCGTAACATCAGCCAAATTGCGAATTTTTTCGTTTGCTTTCTTCGTTCACATTCAGAAGTCGCTGAAGTTAACTGAGATGTTACTAAAACATCAGACCGCAAGGTATTTTGTTTTTTGGTTATTAACATAATATCCCGTTTCCTTGTGGATGGTCGTGTCGTTGCGTAACCATCATCTAACGTTCATCCCTTTCTTCTTACGCAATCCGCGGCAACGTAAATGTCTGCTTATTTTGTCCTTGTTACAGTTCAACTTTTAGTTCGTCCAGGCTTTTACAATAAATCTAAGGACCAGTGTTGATCGTCCAATCCATTGTTGCTTGAATTTTTTGGTTGCAACATGGAAAAGAAACGGAATTTTAATTCCCTGGTTGCGAATTCCAAAACCATCCCACCCACGCATTTGTCCTGACAAGCCCCAAACTAACAAAAAGACCATGAACAGATCATCATTCATTCGTGTGTAAACTTACAGACGCGTAGGCCTTCTCACTTTGACACTAGCCATGGGCAATAAGTCTATGGGACTTAACATAGGAAAAACGTTACTAGCTAACTAACTAACTACTGCCTATAGTTAGACAGTCTCACGAAAGCAACGTTATTCGTTCTCTCGGTGAATGGTGGATACTCCTCCTTTAACTTTCAGTTTTTCTTTATCCCTGCACCTTTCTCTTACGTTTTCCACAGTTTGAAAGACGTCTGTTGCATTGGGATTTATCCTCAACATAACAAAATATGCTTTTAGTTGCTTACAGTTAACAGTCATATGTACGCTAGTGAGGCCGCCATCCCTCTATCATCAACAATCAGTCTTTTAACATTCGGATCTCTACAGTCGGATGATCTACTGTTACTTGCACACGATACACTAGCGTGTGTCCAGAACTGAAACCTGGATCATTTCATTTTGGTTGTCAACAAGGAATTAACGGATTAACGGATTTTATTAAGAGCACGTAGCGGCCCATAGCTATACGCTCTGTCTAATCTAAAGCGTTACAGTGTAATCAAACAGCATCCTATGCCATACCAATATACAACTCTGCGCCGACATATTTTAAGCAACTCTACTACCAGATGCCTTACAATACGCCAAAACAGTTCGCAGGCGTGGATCAACGAATCAACTTTCCGCTTGCTGACAGTGTTACTTTCCGCGCGCACAGCCATCGATGCACGACAGCAATGAAAGATCTCTTGTGCCGAAATTGTTGACAATGAACGGCTGCACGTTTCTCTGGCGCCCAAATAATTATTGCTCCGCAAAACTGGATGATCAGTGCAATGGAGCACCGGGTATCAGTATAGTTGCATCAGCGCAGCGTAATTATTATGTAGATGTGTACCGCAATTTTTTAGAAAGGTTTTACATACGCGATCGCTTCAAGCACACAAGTGTCCGTTTCTTGCGCTTCGCCGACCGAATGAATCACTACTTGCCTAACCTCACTTACTAAGTCAAATTCGAAGTACTGATGGACCTATTCTATTCTAGGTGCTGGTTGGCACTTCGCGCGGATTTTTGGAAAATGGATTGATCATGTCCGGTATTCCCTTCGAGCAAACGAACCAACATGGCTACCTTATCTCTCGCTCCATTGCTTTCCCGACCTGGAAAACCTCTGAATTTAGATAGTTTGGAATGTCTTCAAATATATCAAGGCTCAGTACTCAACACGCATACTGAAACAACAAATTCACGAGGCTAGCATTGCCACTGGAATTTCTCAGGCAATGGTAGCAAACGCTACACCGACAGCCAAAGCTACAGTTAGGCCTAACGCTTCAGACAAACGTATGCCACAGCCGCTCAATACGTGTACAAGGTTCCAGTCAACGCCAACATTAGTGCATACGCGTGATAGGCGATTGTAAACGATCATAAAATACAGCCACTTCCAGTGGCCAAGCAGAACCAGAACCGTGGCTGTACAGCGTCTTCAGAATACAGAACACATGGAGCAGACAAAGATTATCGACCTAAAGACTTCAGACTAAAAGACCTAAAGAATCCAAAGTCGCAGTCTTCGTTTTGTCAGTACCTTGTTTAATGACACACAAGATGGATTCACAGGTAGCACGACCATGTCTTTTCCAGGATGTCCAGGTTCGATCCTGGCCTCAGCCTCCCCCCCTTGCATTTTCGGGACGAGAAATACCCTGTGGTGTTTCGTGCTCATGTCGATTGTTGCATGTGAAAGATTCTGGGTTTTCCACTTGGATTTATCCAGCTTAATTGTCCCTCTCGCCATCTACACTAGTGGTGCAAATAACTCGATTTGGGTTTGATATCCATAAGAAAAACAACGGAAAGCAGGTAATATCCTATACTTCCATCTCATTGTTGAAAATAGAGAATAACTTGTCCCCCTAATCGGCTACAGTGGGGCAGATAACCCAGTTTGGGTTCGGCTCCCTTAGAAAAACAACGGAAAGGGGGTAATATCCTATACTTCCATCTCATTGTTGTAAATAGAGAATAACTTGTCCCTCTTGTCGTCTACAGTGGGGCAGATAACCCAGTTTGGGTTCGGCTCCCTTAGAAAAACAACGGAAAGGGGGTAATATCCTATACTTCCATCTCATTGTTGTAAATAGAGAATAACTTGTCCCTCTTGTCGTCTACAGTGGGGCAAATAACCCAGTTTGGGTTCGGCTCCCATAAGAAAAACAACAAAAAGCAGGTAATATCCTATACTTCCATCTCATTGTGGTAAATAGAGAATAACTTGTCCCTCTTGTCGTCTACAGTGGGGCAGATAACCCAGTTTGGGTTCGGCTCCCTTAGAAAAACAACGGAAAGGGGGTAATATCCTATACTTCCATCTCATTGTTGTAAATAGAGAATAACTTGTCCCTCTTGTCGTCTACAGTGGGGCAGATAACCCAGTTTGGGTTCGGCTCCCTTAGAAAAACAACGGAAAGGGGGTAATATCCTATACTTCCATCTCATTGTTGTAAATAGAGAATAACTTGTCCCTCTCGTCATCTACAGTGGGGCTGATAACCCAGTTTGGGTTCGGCTCCCATAAAAAACACAACAACATCAACAATGACACACTTTGAATTTTACCATTTATTGTTAGGTTAACGATGTTTGAAAGTAATACGCTACTGTCTACATAAACTAAGAAAATTGGGCTGTTTTCAGGCATGGAGGATAAATAACAATGCTACAGAAAAGGCTAAAACTTCGTTTGATAGGGAGATCTTGTTCGCCTAACATAAGTAACGATTAGTGACACAGATCAACTAAACGTTAAACATTGTCTTGTAGAAAGAAAGGTGTGAATAACGTTGATATCAAGACACTATGATAGTTACAGCAATTTCTTTCATCGGGTTGTTGAATTTATAGCTTAGGATTGAACCGTTCAGAATTCAGCGAACCTTGGATAATTTTTAAAACGTACCTTTGTGGGGAAGGGTCTACAAAAGGTTCTAAAGTGTTCGCATAAGAGTTCACTAATTCTGTGTTAAGCTCCACTGTTATCCTTCGAGGTTAGAGCGACAACAATTGGAACATTACCAAGAAATGTCATTGCTGCCGTACAAGCAATAAATACTGAACAACTTCTAACAATATCAATATCAGTGCAGTAACAATTGTGGAACAACGTGGCGAAACAAAAGCAAACAATTTTAGCACACGAATTCATCCTGCTACCACGCAACGATGCTTGAGCGCGGGGAAAGTAACACTGACAGCCAGCAAAAGGTTGAGAACCTAGTTTTCGCATAAATCTTAGTGTTAAATCGTAGGATACGTAGTTTCTAATTAAGAGACGACAGTATTGAGTAGCTGACAAGACTGAGTGACGTATTTAGTTCTTCAGTGCTGGCTTCAGCATATCAGTGGAATTGTTTTCAAATTGTTTCCCTATGACTGTCACTAGTGCCTGCAACCATGTAGAACATTTACCAACAAAAGCCTATGAAATTATGGTATGTATTGTAATGCGAAATCACAAATAATAATTAATATCTATAACACCTACAATGGTGAGAATAGTGCCAAATGAAAGCTAATTAAATTATGCTTCTGGTTTTCATCGCTGTAACTTAATTTTTTTTTTACCCTGAAATATGCAAAAACTGCACTAAAAACTGCTTCATGATGTAAAAGTTCGATCAGTAAATTCTGAAAATTGTTTCATGATGACAAAGTTCAATCAGGCAAACTCGGAAAACGTTTCATGCTGACAAAGTTTAATATAGGCAAGCTCTGAAAACTGTTTCATGATGACAAAGTTTAATCAGGTAAATTCTGGAAACTGTTCAATGATGACAAAGTTCCATCAGGCAAACTCTGAAAACTGTTTCATGATGGCAAAGTTAAATCAGGTAGACTTTGAAAACTGTTTCATGATAACAATGTTTAATCATGCAAATTCTGAAAACTATGACAAAGTTCAATCAAGCAAATTCTGGAAACTGTTTCATGATGACAAATTTCAATCAGGCAAACTCTGAAAACTGTTTCATGATGACAAAGTTCAATAAAGCAAACTCTGAAAACTTTCATGATGACAAAGCTCAATCATGCAAACTTTGTTTATGATGACAATCAAGAAGACAAACTCTTGAAAACTGTTTCATGATGACAAATTTCAGTCAGGCAAACTCTGAAATCTGTTTCATAATGACAAAGTTCAATCAGGAATACTAATCAGAAAGAAACTTTGTTACAAAAAAAATGTAACATGCCGACATATTTCGCATCATATTTAGTAACAGCAAAATGACAGATAGATCTGAAAATGGGTGGCTGCAACCAGTTCGACTCACAGAAAAAGCAGCCTTATAAACATCACTAAAAGCGTACAATGTGCGTGCTTGCATGCGTGTTTATACTTCTCCGTACGTACAAATACGAGAGTAGCACCAGATGAAAAAACGATTAAATTACACCCGCATTTATCGCTGTAACTTTAATCTGGACCCTCAAATACGTGAAAAACTACTCTGAAAACTTCTCATGAGGTCAAAGTTCCACCGGGCAAACTAATCAGGAAGAAACTTGGTTGAAAAACTGAAAAGACTACATATTTTTCATCATACGTTAGTATTGACAGAATGACAAATAACTCTCAAAAGCTGGGTGGATGTGCGGAAAAATTAAAGCAATAAGTTACAGAAGGTTGCCAACATTCCTGCTTCTGAAGCAAGATTCTGGATTGAGCGAGCGATTTCAACTTACATAAACCTTTTCAAAGCGAGTTTCGCTTTGCTCGCGCCGTCTTTCATTGGGCACTATACTCTCACCGTCGTATGAACCTTAATTTCAGAGGAGTAGGCATGCCGGCAACCAAACAAATCCGAAACAAATCGTACGTTTGGGAAAATGTAGATGGAATGCAAACGTGCTGAGGAGTGTGATGAACGAATAGTGAGCAACAATCGCACCTAGCTTGTGTTCGAATAATCAGTACATCGATTTGGTGATGATCTGGGGATCAGAGATCTGGAATGTGGATCGACGCCAGTAGAGTGAGAGGAGAAAACGATATCGCTATAGTAAATTATCACGATACACGCTAGTATTTCGCTTGGCATGATTTAACAATAACATCAATACCTGTCCTACCAAATACATTACATAAGAGCATGGTGACTACTAGATACTTCACTGCCAAGCAGATACTGTCAATAGTTATACGCTTAATTGTTGTGAGATGCATTGTACAAAAGCATAGGGCCTTAGGGCTTCGGGCAGATGACCACGAGTGGTTAACGCTCGTTAAACCCTTTGAACTCTTTGTACAAATGCAACCGCAATTACAAGAACCTGGGTTTTCTGCTCGCATTTCTCCAGCTAAATTGCAGAATTCTTTCTATCTCTACTTGATAATCCGCTCGAACTTCGGTTCCTCTGAAGTTCCGTCTGCTCCGGTCTGACGTAGGTTATTCCCAGCTAAATGTATTAGATTTGTAGCAGACCCCTCTGCAGTGGAAACAGATGATGAAACTTGACGTAAATTGTGGCTCGCGACAGGTTTTGGCTAGGAACGCGTGTGGATCTGTAACATTTTTGTTATTAGCAAAAGCTTGACTCATGATTCCATGCACAATTAACAAATGTTCAACATCAGAAGTTTCAAGCTTCTCTTCCCTTGAGAGGTGCTAAAAAAAAAACTTGTTACTAAATTGTCAAATGATGCAGGAAATCGCAAAATAACTACAGATGCAAACCTTTTTACATTGCCTTTACGTTGCATACTCAGCTACACTCATCGCCCCTGGATTACTGAAATTATGCAACTTTCTGCGCAAAGCTAAATAACTCGATACGTTGGACGGTTCATACGTTTCTTTAAGATAGTCCCAAGTTGCTGTGGCAGGTTTAACTTTTTAGGGATTTGAATAACTTGGCAGTCTACGGAGAGTATTAGAAGTCCCATTGCCTTTTAGTTTTCTGTACAGCCGTATTGGCTGAGAAGACTATTGCAACGACTTTGTCCGTCCGTCCGTCGCTTTTTTCAACTTCGCAACGTCCCCAGATATTGACGACCATTGTTTACGTTAGATTCAGCGTGAGAAGTTAGTTAAATAACATGGCAAATTAAAACATCGTTAATTCCTCATAGCTAATAGACTTTTTCGACGTAACTAAATTAAATAATTTAGTCTAAATGATTTAGATCGTCGAATTAAAATCCTAAATTAAAATCCTCAATAAAAACAAATGGATTTTAGCTTCATTTAAATAGTCTCGTCGCATTGTTGCATGAATGAATAGGCTTACCGTCGAACCAAATTCTCCAAGCCTATTTTCTACTTACGAAATTTTGCATTTTAAAATTTAAAAAAAATGAAAATTAGTCCTAAAATCATGTTACCATGGCAACGTCAAGTTGCTACGAGTCGTTGTTGGCTTCATCAACAGCGCCTCTCTCGTCACTTCCCTACTACCACTGATCTATATAGGCTACGTTGCGCGTTTTGTGCGTTACCTTGTAACAATGTAACCTAAAGGTGCACCGTGTTGCAAAAATGAATAGGCTTACTATACAATCCATTTCTCCGTTAGCTGCTACTTACGAAATTAAAACTGCTGGTTAAAATTAGGCCTAAAAGCTGACAGTTACGCCTAAAATGTAAAACAGGCCTAAAATCTAACACATTTTTAACCAGCAATTGTGTTGGCTACTGCTTTTACATTAGTATAATAGAGATAACTGTCGTAGTTCATATTGTAGTGCATGTAGGTATGCGCCTTAACATTAGAATTGGAGGAACTGTACAGAAGACCGGTGCGACTAAGCAGTCGCTGTAGCCGCTTGTTCATCTTTAGCTTCCATGCGGTTAATGCGTCTGCTGCTGTTTGTTTTAATTACCATGTCATCACCCTTGGTGATGCATAAGTGCATCTACTCTAGTGGTCATAGAATTAAAATTCCAGCCGTCTAGTAGGGTCCTATACTAGATCTTGGTAGCCATTTTAACCGTATCCGCCGTTAATGTTTAAGCTTTACCAACCACATAAACACCATGAAATGCATCCTAGATTATTTTAATGATTGGGACGAAATGCTCTTTAACTTCTCACATCCATTATGAAACGCTGTTCTCAGATTCAGAAGGACTATACTTTACAACAGCCTTTCATATTAATTTGCCGTAGACGTCATGTTGATTCAGTCCGTGAAGAAACTTGCGTCTTTTCCAGCCTCCGCAGCCATCCTGAATCCTCCATTGCTAGAGCTGCACATATCTCGATAGGTTTTAGAAGTAACGGCCTAAAAAACTCGACCTCATTGAAAAAATTCACGCTGCAACCAATTGATAGAGGTTAATTAGTGAATCGAAATAGGAGGAAAAATAAGCTGGAGGCCAAAAGTAAACTTAAGGGAATTTATTCCCATCGCAAAAACGAACAAGTCACATAATTAGGTTTAAATTCGAAATTCAAATAGTAATCAAAAATCAAGCCCTCCCCTCCTTCACGGTAGGCTGTCTGACGAGAAGTGAGGGCCACAGGCGTTGATCCTTCTTTTTTAAAGGGGCGGTTGCCAGGACGACTACTCCTCCTAGTGATGTAGCTTAGCGACAAAATTCGATAAAATTAGAACTTGGCGGACGAAAGCACGAATTTTTTGTGTGTGGCATAGTTAGTTATGGCGATTAGAAAATGGGCTGCTCCACGCAATCTGAACATATATTGGGCTGGAGCAGGCATTATATACCAAAATAAGTAAATAATAACAAAACTACATACAGGGAGGCAGTTTTCACGACATTAACAAATCGATCAATACAATATGCCGAAACTGACTACTGACGTTTTACACTATATTATGACAAATAAAGTTCTATGAGAAAATGTCAAAAATCTAACAAGAAGTGAACTATACACCTCATTTCCGGTAAATAGTCTTTATCACGTAACTCCTAAACCGTGTAACTGACAGGTCTAAAATTTTGCGGGCATATTCTAGAGACCATTAAAGTTAATCAATATTTAGTGACATTTTGTTGTAGCTCTACCGGAAGTGATGGAAAATGTCAGTTCCGGTACGATTTCTTCACTTAATGCATAACTTCTAAACGGGTTAGTCGGTCGATTCCAAATTTTCCACATACCTTTCTTACATACATAATAAATAAAGTTCGATGAGAAACTACCGGATGTGCTCCCTTAAATAGATCCCTTAATTTACTGGTTCTTTCAGGGACACGATTTTAGTATAGTTTATTGCCACTGTTTGCAACAATGGCGAGGATAAGGAGTTTATGCCTTCGAGAGATGCAACAATAACCTCGAAGGCAAGGCTGAGGAGTATGACAGTTGCATCTGAGGGGCTACAAGTCGAATCCTTGGAGCCATTGTTGCAAACAGTGGTAATAAGTTTCTTGTACTTATGCTTTATTGCTGTCGTGCTTGGACTGAGTGCACGGTTCATTGTATTTTAAGGCTAAGTCAACGTTTTAATTCCAGTGCCCCTGCTTCATCACAGCCTGAAATATAAGAAAAATTAATTTTCTTCGGAATTATTTTACCGTGGCACTGGACAAGCCTGCTATGTCATAGATCAATCACTGGAGGTGACATTGTATACTCATTCACTTCCGGTAATTGTTAAATTTTGTAATAGACCATTAGTTGTCATAGATGTAACGAAGGTATACGCCAAATTTGGATCCTGCCGACTAACCCGTTTAGGAATTACGCATCTGGGCAGAGAAATCCTTCCAGGACTCACTACTACGACTTCCGGTAGAGTTAGGACAAAATGTCATCAGACATTATTTGACGTAAATGGTTTCTAGAATATGACAGCAAGAATTGAGACCTATCGGTTTTAAAAACGGTTTAGGTTTTACGTGATACAAACTATTTATCGGAAGTGAGCTGTAAATTCACTGCCGGGTGGATTTTCGACATTTTCTCGACATTTTCGACATTTCGACAATTTCAACATTTTCTTACTTATTATAGATATGAGAAAGACAAGTGCAAATTTCGGAACCAGTCTACCAACCCGTTTAAGGTATACATTAAGTGAAGAAATAGTCCCGGAACTGACATTTACCATCACTTCCGGTAGAGCGACAACAAAATGTCATTAATATTAATTGACGTAAAATGGTCTCTCGAATATGCCTGCAAAATTTGAGACGTGTCCGTTAAACGGTTTAGGAATTCTGTGATAAAGACTCTTTACCGGAAGTGAGCTGTATATTCACTTCCTGTTGGATTTTTGACATTTTCTCTTAGAACGTTATTTGTCATAAATGATGTATAGAGTTCCTGTAGTAAGTTTCAGCGTATTATACGTATTGTACGTATTGATCGGTTTATTAATGGTCATGAAAAATTCATCCCTGTACATAGTTTTGTTACTATTAACTTATTTTGGTATGCAAGGCCTGCTTCAGATTGCGTGGAGCAGCCCATTTTCTTCTTGCCGATATACTAACTAAGCCACACACAAAAATTCGTGCTTTTGTCCGACGTATCCTGATAAAATCACTAAGCTACCTCACTATACTATGTCAAGGTTGTAGAAAAGTTCTGTGAGGACTGATGAAAATCTCTAGGAAGTGGAAGTGTTACATTGCCCATGTACAGAAGAAAATGGCTTCCTCCCTAGACCATCTCGTTTGCTGTTACTAAATGACGTCATGGCCCATCCAGATTATAAAAGCAAAAACTGGGTGTCCCAACAATTGTAAACTGGTAAATGAGCAGTTGAGGAATATTATTTGTTGTTCCTAGGTTGTCATGTTATTCTCGGTGGTGTTAGAATGGGGCAAATTGGTTATTTGATCTGGGCACCTTTAATAAAGCCAATACTTTCAATACTTTAATTCGTTAAGAACCGAAATAAAACGATCCTGGTTTTTCCTTAAATATTCCAGTTTTAAACCGTATGGTACTAAGTTTCAGAATTGGGTGGCCGACATGACTTAATGACTTTAGTTCTTCAGTACGGGCTTCGGAAAGCCAGTTGAATTGTTTTCAAATTGGCTTACTACAACTGCCTGCAAGAATGCAGAATCAAATATGACTCACTATGTATCGAGCTGATAAACACAAAATCTAGACACATGCTAGTGTGTTGCCATCAAGTAATAGACATAGGACAAGCATGGACGGAGCATGGACATAAATATGTATATTTCTAATGCTCCTTTTATTTACAAACAGGATTGGGCAGAGATAGACATGCACATGATAGACCACACCATACCAATGACAATATAAGGGAAGTGGAAAAGGCCTACAAATTAAATGAACTAAAAACGGTTTAGAGTAAAAAAAAGCATTAGAGCTCGTATTCCCACGGAACTCACAGCTGTGAAGATACACCAGTGAAAAATGGATTACAGTTCACTCGAATGAAACGAACTGTAATTTGAATCTCAATTCAACGCAACAAAATAAAACAAAACAAAAATCCCCAAAATAATAAAATGCCTATATAAAATTAAACACGCCAACACAAACGCACTCACAGACACGACCCATTTCATACACAAACTGCGTTCACTTTCTGATATTTCCTAGGAATAAAAATAATTGTCCTTCCCTCGAACTGACAAAACAAATGCCCTTAATAAGAAAGAGCCTGCATGTTTCACAAATTACAAATCTACGCCCAAAATAATACAAATAGCCACTCACACGAAACATAATTAAAACACAAACAAAATAAATTCCAAATAAAGAAACGCCTGCGTAATGCACAAATTACAAACACATCCACGCACTTACAAACATGACTCAGTTCGAACACATATTGCGTTCACTTTTTGTTGTTACCAAGGAATAAAAACAATCCATGTTCCATGGAATTTGAAGTTTGAATTATAGTTCGTTCCGTTCGAATGAACTCTTTTCCTTTTTTTTTTAATTATTATTATTATTTATGTATATCTGCACAGCTGCGAGTTCACTGGGGATACGAGCTCTGATGCTTTTTTTTTTCTAAGTTTAATTAATACGACTACCGTTTCATTAATTAATGCCAGAATGCATTATTGTTGCAAACAGGTAGCTCACTAAGAGACCGGTGTCTTTTATTGCAAAAAGAGTTGGAAACAAAACGCAGATAGTGAGCACAAAACCAATCAAGTAGAAAAACAATGTAATTATTTTAAACGAAGTAAAACTTCTTTAATAAACATGATGAAACATTGGTAGGCCAAATTATTGCTAAACTAAACTTTTTGACATTGTAAGAAGGCAGGTCGATCGGTTGTACTGTTTTACGGCACCGGGCAGAGCACGCTGTTTCGCTGTGCAAGAAAACAAACTGTTATAGATGAAGGTACAGAATGAAGATATCGATGATGGTAGATAAGGCCTGAAAAATTACATTGAAAGAAAGTTGCGATAGCCACTCAGGAGATAATTCCTCTTTTAATGTATCTTCTTAATCACGTTAACATAAGTGTGTTTATATATATTATATATATCAACATTCTCCCAATGAAAGTGCATATGGAAGCATGCGTGATGTTTCGTGCGACCTAAATCCTGCAAAAATAATTGTGATATCCACCCAAAACCAAAACATGTTATTCTTATCAGGAGGGGTATGAG
>JAHWFP010029515.1:638-11726 GCA_023313725.1 Lithobius niger
CTTCCTCCACTTTCGTCTTTATACTCTTCCTTTTTAAAATTATCTCGTATAAAAAATGAGGGGCGTAAAACTCCAAACTGACAAATTTGAGATGCTTCTGGCATGGACAAGTATGCGAGGAATCTGGCGTTCGTCGACCGTCGCTTTTTTAGCTTATCACTTTCCTACCCTATAATACCTAAGAAAAACCGCCTCGTAGAAGGTTTTTTTTTTTAAAGTCATGGTTGACGGAACCTTTGCAGCTGCAAAATAAACCGTTGAAATTGTGATAGCCACAATTTTAGTATGGTTCAGCTTCAGTATTTGAGCTGATTCCTGTTGTTGACACTGAGCAGCTTAAAGCAGATTCGGATAAAGACAGGATATGAAAGGAAGGACATGTCAACACATTAATTCTGATAAAGTTAATTATTCTTAGGAGTGTAATGAACCCATAGCAAAGTTCTTTTTTGGATTCCTTTTTGGAGTGAAATCAACTTTTGACAGTGGTGCTGAACTCATAGTTTTTGAATGGGGTAGTTTTTCCCCCTTCAGAATTATTTGAACATCATAATTGAATTGTCACATGAAATACAACGGTTGCTATGAAGCCAACACTATGCAATGCCCCTTGCTAAAACCCATCAAGAAGTGGAGCGCCATTGCTAAATCTTCAGAGGGTGTTCGAGGTTCGACAAAGCCAGCTGGAACCTTAAACTACCAGGACTAGCATAGCCTAAACTGTTGCTAGTGCCTAATATGCGACGATACTTGTAGAAAGTCCCCTTTGTAGTGGTGACAGACTTAGATTGAGCGGAAACTTCAATCTTGTTTTTTATCTTGTGTCACGGAATAGTGTGTGTGTTTGTGTGTTATTGACTTGGTGTGAGTAATTTGAGTAAGCGCGTGAGTCATCTACAGGCACTGAACAATATTACCATTGTTATTGGGCTATCATTGTTTAGGGCAATTGGCTCTGTGCAAATAACCAACAAAACGTACACAGTGGAAGAGGAACACACTTCACAAATCGTTTATAAATAACAAGTAATGGTTAATCACCTCTATTTATAAGGTATCAGCCCTCTGGAAGCAGGCGATAACGTATATTAAACAAACAGTGAGCCTTGGCAAACCGTTTTAGTAACGGTAAAGCGAACAGTACAGGTTATTCGGCGTTCTCCCCAAACCTACTTTTGCAGGCGTGGTGTTAATAACCAATCAATTAGGTGTCTGCGCAGGATTGCCTTTGGTTTATGTTTTCGTAGCGATCGAGGAGGCAACAATATACCCAAGGCCACAGGCTGACAGTTCATTGTTGTTTTCGAGGTTCATTGTTGCTATGCGACAGTAATAGCTGCTGGGCATTAGGTTTACGTCGTGCAGATGACCGAGTGCAGTTAATGCTCGCTAAAACCCTTTGACCCTTTTGTAACCCCACTTTGCTTAAGCCACATGGCATTTCATGTGTTCTGTTGTTTAGAGACTAAACGAAATTTTGTTGCTGGGTTACGGAGCAAATTCTCCTTTCCCTTGTTGGCCGAAGAACTTTGGAATGGAGCAACATTGCCTTGTATTGTTGCAAAGGATGATGGGGCAGTTTTTCATTTCCCTTGTTCATTGAAGTATCACTTTGAAATGAAGCATGCAATGTATTATTGCTCTCTTGGGATATTGTTTAAAAGTGTAGTAACAAAATGGGCCCATACTTTTCAACGAAAAGTGTTTAAGAAACGAAATTCTTTTAATGTCCTAATGTAACTTATCATACAAGGCGATAGCCGTGCATATATATATACTAGAGGAAGCCCGTGGTACACACGGCTGGTGTTAGATGCATCATTTACAATATTCTGGATGTTTCACCGAATTCAGTTTCTTCACTCGCATTTTTGCGCACACTGGCTAAGAAACGCTTTCACGGAATTAAGTTTCTTCAATCCAATTTTGGCGCACACTGGCTGACAAAGGCTGATTTTCGTTCGCTTTGCTCACTCAATCAGCGCATCCCATGGCTCAAATCACTGGATGCACCGTTTTAAAAATTGGCATGCTCAAGCATCGTTCCCGGGCACAACACAGTCCAGTCCCGTTTGCCCGGAGCTCAGCTCTGAAAGCCTTCATCTGCGAACTAAATAAGCCATAGCATCGTTTCCAGCTGCCAATTTCAATTCAATTCAATTTATTCAAGAAGCCATGGCCCCAGGCCGTACGCTCCTCTGGCCAATTTCATTTTACCCATCAACAATCAACGGTTTGGACGATAGTTTTCAATCCTTAGCACGTGCACCAGGAATTGTTAGGCACCGTAGCAAAGAGGTGTGTAGCTTTGTGGCTTGTAGGCTCCAGTAAGATTGAATAAATAAATAAATAAGATATTACACGTGAACGAAAACAATGAGAAGCGATTTAAGTGATTGTCCGGCCTTTTACCTTTTTTCTTATCAGCTCTTTTCTTATCAGCTCAGCCGGGATCCAGAATTAATATGTAGATTGAAGTCCTGTCTCCAGCAAATTAATTTCTCCGTTTCTATTCAATATATTTCGACCAAACTTGGCCAGATAGTAGATAGCAACTTTTCCCAACTTTATACCAACTACCAACTTTTATACAATTCCGTGCAAGAGTAAAACCAGGAAGCCACACGTAAATTTGAAAACTCTTCACTTGTTGTTGTTCTTCTTCTTCCTGTGTGAAAAGGTTTCAGAAAAAAACTACTGCCCCTAACTAAAATCTGAAACATGATCTTAGTCAGAAATTTCCCTGGGCTTCATCCTCAGAGAGACCAGTCGATTGGTCGATTCATTCCGGAGTTACGGGTCCCTGAACGATCATTTTGGTTGTTTTACATTGTTTTAACTATTGTAATTAGGGAACAATGCCACTCAGCGAACTCGAGATCCATTCTTCCTGCACGTGGTATGTCTTTGCTAAAAAGTTGATTGTTGATTGTTAATTGTTGTTGTTGTTGTTGTGCCTGTGCATCAGGGATTGTGCGTCAGTGCGTTGCGTCAAGAAAATGTGCGCGGTGAGGAGTGGAGTGACGGGTGAGCACAGGGGTGGAGATGTGTTTGGTGTTTGGTGAAAGCTTGTACGTGTGTTTGTTAGTTACTTTATTTGTAGATAGGGCAATACGGCTTTGGGCCACGGCTCTGAATAAATACTCGTTGAAAGAGGAGTGCGGTGATGTTCTCCTGTTCTCTCCCCAGTGCACTGAGGCCATTTTGTGATCTGCTGGTACTTACTCTTTGGAAAGTGGAGGAGATAAAGTTGGTGGCAAGAATCCTCCTGGCAATTTGTGTGCTATGGTGGAGAGTCGAGGATAGGGTACGAAAGCCCGCTGGATCTCCCCCTTTATGAGGGAGAGAAGGTGGAGAGCTTACTTGTGCTACGCAGGCATTGCTGACGTGAGCAGTAGAGGAGATGTTGGAAACTTGTGTGCAACTGGAAAACTTGCGCACAGCGGAGATACAAGTGTACATGAGTGCTTGAGTGCTGGTGATGAAGTGTGGTGGAGTGCTTCTGCGAGTGATGCTGTGATACGAGTAGTGGTATGTAGGGCTTCTCTGTGTGTAGCGTGTGCACGGTAGAAAGGTTGGAGTTGGAGTGGAGCCCACTGGAACTTTCCCTTCATGGAAGAGAAAAGGTGGGCGAAAAGCTTGTACATAGTGGAGTGCACAACAAGGTAATGCTCTGGTAGTGTGACTCTGGGGGTGCAGAATGTGCTGACTGTGCACAGAGTGTGCCGTTATATTCTGTTCTGTAGCTAAGTTGTGTGCAGTCATATTGTGTTGTTGTTATATTGTGTACATAGTATTGAAGGGGCGTTCGGCTTCGGACCACGGCTCCTGAATAAACATGTTGAAAGAATCCGTGTTTCAGCTAAACGCATATAAATTTAAACCAAGGCCTCAAAACTGGCAGCTAGAAACGATAGAATGGCGTATTTATTTCGTAAATGCAGGCTTTCAGAGCTGAGTTGAATTGTTTCAAAGCGGCCAGCAACAATGCATGCGGCTATAACCGCTATAACCGCTATAACCGCACAAAAGGTATACGGATTACTAACAAAAACGTCAAGTGTGCCGTAAAAAAGGGGGTTATATTATTGAAGTTTCACTTTACACGGATAAAATTTGTATGTTTTTTTTAATTGAAATAACCAAATGTACAAATGAGAAAATTGCATCTGTTTAAGTGCTGTTGTGCTTTACCTATCATATATTTAAAATGTAAAGCACAACAGCACTTAAACAGATGCAATTTTCTCAATTGTACATTTGATTATTTCAATTAAAAATCATTCGAATTTTATCCGTGTACATTTTAACAAGTAAAGTGAAACTTCCATCATATAACCCCCTTTTTTACGGCACGCTTGACGTTTTTGTTAGTAATGAGATTTTTAAGCGATTAATTTAGTATTTTTTATTATCAATTGGTTCAATATCAATTGCTTCAATATCAATTCTGCTATTTTGATCTCTAAACTCGTAAATAAAATTATTGCAACTGAAACATGGCCTGAACGATTAAAATTTCAAATGCTTAGACCTATTTTTAAAAAGGGCTCTAGAGTGGATATGAACAACTATCGACCAATTTCCCTGCTGCCATCAATAGACACAATTATTGAAAAATTCTTTGCAAATAGAATCTCAAATTTTCTTGACAAAAATTCTTCTATGTCAAACAGACAGTTTGGCTTCAGAAGCAATAAAGGCTCTAGCGATGCTTTAAAAGCAATTAATGACACCGTTTCTCAAGCCCTGAACGACGGCAAACTAGCTGGTGCTATTCTGATAGACCTTCAAAAAGCATTCGATACTGCTGACCATGGCATCCCTTTTTATAAATGCAAAAACTTAGGACTTCGTGGTTACATCTTCAATATTCTTAAAAGCTATACGGGTGATCGTCAAGTATGCACCAGAATTAACAACGAAAATAGCACATTTTTAAAAGTTGAACACGGTGTACCACAAGGTTTAGTCCTTGGTCTCCTACTGTTTCTTATTTACACAAATGACATCCCAGAATTTTTTGAAAATTGTGCAATTTTTCTCTTTGCTGATGATATTTTTTTACTTGCTATTGATCAGGATATTGAGAACATGATCCACAAAATGCAGCCTGACTTTAATGCGCTGGAATTCTTGGTTCGAAACCTCTTTCTTCTAAATTTTGTACAAAGAGTAACTGCATGAATACATGTAGAGTGAGCAAAAGGGTAAGTGAAGCTACTTATCTGGGCTTCCAAATTGACTCACAGTAGACGTACAAAAAGCAGGTTGAGAAACTAATTAAAAAACTTAGGAAACTTATGCCAAGTCTTTACCATATAAGGTATCTCTTAAACACACACAAAAAAAAAATGATCTACTATCCTTGGATAGAGAGTCAAATTAGATATGGGATTGAAATTTATGGCTTTGTCGTTGACTGCCACCTAAACCGACTACAAAAATTACAAAATAGAATTATAAAAAATTTGTTCATGAATATGGAAATTTAAAAACTAAGGAGGTTTATAGGAAAACTGAAATTCTTAAAATAAGACAGCTGAGAGATTTTGTAGTTGTTCTAAAAAATTATTTTAATGATGAATATAAAATCAGTTCCAGCACCAAAAATGCTTTCTGCGAAAAAAAACTCACCGATATGAGGTACCCTTTGTGAAGAACCATTACGGTAAAAGAACAAACAGCTACAAAATCCCTTACATCTTCAATGAAATCCCATTGCGACTGCATCAACTTAATAAATTATTAACCATTAGAAAGCACCTATCTGCTTACTTTTTAGACCAACAACTAATAGATAGCTTTTCTTTGTTTATATGATACGGCTTTTTTAGCATGTTTTTGTTTCTGATAATATTTAATTTTGTTTACAATATTATCTCCGATAGAGATAGTTTGTTTCTCAGAATGTTTCTGATTATTTTGGTGGGGGGGGGGGGAGATGATTTGTTCCTGATATGACCCTGATACTGTTAATAATGTTTTAGATATTGTTAGCATTGTTATATTTTCATTTGCTGATTTTTAGTGGTGTTATCAGTTGCAATGTCTAACCATATGTTCCTGCCTTGCTTTCAAACTCACTGTTTAAACACCATATTTCTGTTTTTTCCTCACACCATGTCCTTGCATACCTTTATGTTGTAATCCGGCACACACAAGTTCTTACAGAACTTCGGGCCGATTGCTGAATGAACCTATTATTATTTTTACTTTACTTTAAGTGATGCTAAATAGATTTTAACCCGCCCGAGCAGTTGGTGGCGCTGCCAGTCTCCTAACAGTATCAGGCGTGCGAGCTTTTGTGATGGATGTGGTAGAGTGATTGGTCCATTTCGAAGAGAGTAGTTAGTCCAAGGTCCAAACGAGCTGCACTTCTGCTGCATTTTTTTTTTTAATTTTCCCGATATTTCCAGTGCCTTGATAATAGACAAATATTTTAAACCAATAATGCACTGCATTTGTAATAGTCAGTAAAGTACACAAACGGTGTTTTATACCTGTATTCATTTTTTAAATTCAAAATCGCGCGAATCAACGTCTGACCTACAAGCTATTCCATGATTCTTTCCCCCAAAAGATGGTCGCCTTTAATCTTATTCACAATTTCGCCATGGGTAGTCCATCCTGTCTGACTACTAACATTACAAGGTCTGAGTCCTGGCAGTAAAAGTATCGATTTGAGTGAAAAATACGTTTCATATGGCCGTTAAAAGTTAATAAAATACAGGGTGGCCCACAAAAAACAAACGCCCCAACATTTTCTACGTCCAACTCTTCAAATTAGCACCCCTCTAACCCAGGAGATGACATAAATCAAATCTAATGAAACTGGAAGATTGCTGTCCTCTCCTGGTTCTGAGGGGGTGCTAACTAGAAAAGTTGGACTTAAAACAAAATTGTAGATCATCAGTTTTTTGTGGACCACCCTGTCATTAAGTGGTTTTGGGGAGCGCACGCATGTGTTTTTTCTCAGCGCGTGAAACTTTTTTTATGACATTTAAAAAAATATAAAAAAAAATTCCGATCACGCATCAGCACTTTCGTCAAACATTTCCTGGAGCCGATGGCCACATCAGCTCTTTGCTCTATTCACATGAACGCCTCGAAGCAACTAAAAACTTGGATCTAAAGAATGACTTTTATCAAGTGCGCAACTGTTAGACACTCACCCTGGAATTAAAACACAAATATTGAACTCCACAAAAAATGTAAGCTACTGATTTTGTTTTGTTTCGTGAAAAAAAAAAGCCATCGCCCGCATCTCGAAAAATCACGAATAAATCGTAAAAAAAAAAAACACCGCCCGAACGCGTCAATTTTCTTTAGTACCGCTCCCGAGAACCACTTAATTAATTTTTTGCGGCCTAAACAGACTGACGTTTCTGTGGAAATTTAAATTACATTTTATAAGCTTTCGTTTTTTTTTTTTTTAATACGAAATGTGTTAAATTTTGTATGATATTTTGTAGGTTTACATTTTCTTCACTTGCGACTCCATGCAAGAAGTTTGGAATGCAGCGACGGCACTGTTATTAATGCGGTGATCGCTTTAACTCGTTATCTTTCGATGGGAAAACCAAATTTACCAATATTTAGCGTGTGAAGTCTTGCTTCGCACAGTTTTTCGTACCAGAAGTAAAGATTTAATTGAAATATGAAGCATGATGGGCGAATCGTGTGGACATTTCTAAGGAATTATATACTGGTAGATATATTTCGCGAAATGCTACATGTTTCGGAGCTAGTGACATTATTATTGGGACCGTTCAAGTATTACGTCATCAAGAAGGGCGAGGGGGGGGGGGAGTACCTACTGGTGACGATTGCTGACGAGGGGGTAGGGGGTAGTTGGTGACGTAGGCACCTCTGCCCCGTTAAACAAAATTTTAAGGATGGCAATACGCAAAATTCCTCACAAAACTGTAGATATACAGGGAAAACACCCCTTCTTGGAGGGGGGGGGGGTAATGTAAAACTTCAGGGCAGTTGAGCAATTGATGACGAGGAGGGGCGTGAGGGGGTTGAAAATGGCCAATTTCTTGATGACGTAATACGCAGGGATGAGAGTCACTCTTTAGTGTGAAAACAAGAACAGGCAAGCAAAGAGGTCATTTGTAGGCTTTTGGGTACCTTAGTCCCGTATTCTGAACGCTGACTAAAACTCGTACGTGACTTGAAATGACGTCATACGTATTTAGTGCCGTTCACCAACAGAACTTCGTTTGGATACATTTGGAGAAATCGGGTGGTGAATGGCACTTAATAGGTGTGACGTCATTTGACTTGAAATGACGTCACACCTATTAAGTGCCATTCACCACCCGATTTCTTCCAAATGTATCCAAAAGAAGTTCTGGTGGTGAATGGCACTAAATAGGTGTGACGTCATTTCAAGTCAAGTACGAGTTTTAGTCAGCGTTCAGAATACGGGCCTAAATTTTTTTTTTATGTGGTTTGCAAGTCTAAAAAAAAATAGGAAATTCCTCCTAAAACAGGAACAATCTCATCCCTGAATACCTGAAACGGTCCCATTTCACAGTTAGTTTTTATTTTACGTTCTTCGTGAAAGCGAAGATAATTACAACTGTGACAGGCACACTGCTTAACATATTGAATTAGCAATTTGGTAATTCCACAGGCACCTAACTTAAAAAAAAAAAGGGGGCGAATTTGTTATCCTTAAAGTTTTATTATCGTCGATTTTTTTTTTCTTAAGGAAACTCCTTAAGGAATTAAAAAAAATTAGCTTAATTCCAATTTCGTCACGTGCTCTCCACTCGCGACTTTTTAGCGCACACTAGTGCAATTCCGTGTTTCAAAGACAAAAGCAGTCTGATTAGGCGAAACAAAATTATCCTGCTCCTAACAATCCGGAGGCAATTTTTTTTTAAACTTTACTTTCTTTAATTTTTTTATTTACCTTTCTTTCTCCGAGTGCGCATTTCTTCTGTCCCCCTATTTTTTTTTTAATTATATAATTCCTGTTCCTTTAATGAGCACGGCGATACAACTTTTCTTCGCTGTCTGCCCTCTGATTTGGCGACAACTTTAATTACCCCGGTTCATACGCAACAACTCCACGTAACAAACCTCGTTATAACAACCCTGGCTTGCCGGGCATGACTTGTACTTAATTAACGCACAGTTTCTCTGGCTGTTCCAATCGCACGGCGTTCTGCTGCTTTGCGAAGTAATGTCTTTATAACGAAGTCGTGTGTTCAAGCTTAATTGGTTTTCGTTTGAAGGTATTAGCTAATAACGTTTGGAAACGCAAGTTATTGACTTTGCACCAATTGGCAAACGTAGTTTTCGAGGGTTTTCTTGCGTCTCAGTGTTAATGCGCGTGGATTTTTTTTCTTTTTCGGTAATTTTTTTTTGTAATTTTTTTCCTTCCCCCACTTCTTCTTTTCGGCTGTGATTCTAAAAATACGGTAACTGAGCGAATGTTTTCGAAAAAAAATTGTCGGTCGATTTAGCTTAATAATTATGACTCGGAGAAAAAAAAAAGCCGATGCCGCTGCTCCGTCATAGTAGACGACTTCCAACAAAAACGAATCAATAACGGAATTTAATTAATCATGGCTAATCGTATGAGGAGATTAAAGCGACTCCAAAGGCCTTTTTTTCTCCTCCATGTGTCTGGAATTTCTTTTAATATTTTTTTTTGGCCCTTTAAAGTTACGAGTTGTATAAAGATAATCAATGAAGGATTGCCTCGACGAAAAGTAACCAACCTTCTCGGTGCGACAGGTATTTTGCGTAGGGTTGCTGGAAAACGATAGCTGTCTTGTTAGAAGTCTTGGTAAATTTAGTAACACGGGTAATAATGAATAGCCAAGAGTGCACCTTGTATGCATCTTAGACAGGCGAGCGAGCGACGTCACAACTTAAAACACTCGATGATACCATCACGTCATTCTCTGAGTGGCCCAAGTCTACACCTCAAACCCATGCTTCTATTATTTTTCTCAACAGAGCTGCAGCATAGATTGCTTCATACAGCATCTTCCAAAACACCACGTCAAGTGTAAAAAAAAAGTCCGCTGCTGCGCACAGTTTGGTACTGCCAAAACGCAGAACACTCGATAGAGCTATAATAGAAAAATTGGAAATAAGCCAACAGCAAAAATCATACACTAGAAATAACGTAGTTCAGTAAGCCACCTTTATGCACTTACGTTTCGTCGGAGTGGCGTGACAGTGGAGGATGTGGCCATAGCGATTAAGGCACTATGCAAATGATCTGGAAGCGAACTGGGTAGCTGGTTCGAATCCGGGTCATGCCACTCCGACGAAACGTAAGTGCATAAAGGTGGCTTACTGAACTACGTTATTTCTAGTGTATGATTTTCGCTGTTGGCTTATTTCCAATTTTCCTTAATATTATTTCCAGCGATTTATGTCTATTTATTAGAGCTATAATAGAGAACCCAAAGGCAAAACGAAAGTTAAGAGTCAAACGAACTACTTTAATCCTTCCTTCTACACATTTGTTACGTAGCGGATGTCCCTATATGTAAACTTACTTTTTTTCATCTTTCGTTCAAAACATGTCCGTTTAACGGAAGTGACATCATCTAGAACGCGACTTGAGGGATTGTGGGAGCTAACTATTCGCAGCAGCTCACAAAGGAGGTTGATTTTTACGGAATTATCACCATGCGTGACGCAAAGTTTATCGACTGATTTTGGATTGATTATCGACTGACTCTGGATGGAGCCATCGGTCACGTTGAAAGGTAGCGTCGTTTCCCTCATCGGACACTTTTGAAATGTCCTGTGCATTGAAGGTACCAATCTGTCTTCGAAACCATGTGTATGGTTCGTACATATGTTGGTCATTTTCGAAGAACCTCATAATCGCTGTGCCTTCTTCCTTGCCTGCCGTTACAACCTTAACAAAGAATAAAGTAACGCGTGGCTGATGCAACAGACTCAAAGTTAGTTAATTGGTACTTGTGCAAGTACACATTGCACATATGTGTGCCAGGCAAGTTACAGTTGAAGCAGTCTAAAGTTTGGCGACAGTCACACACAACTTGGAAATATTAATGCACAGAAGTGCTAGCGAGAGAGCTTCTG
>JAHWFP010029518.1:0-10009 GCA_023313725.1 Lithobius niger
TTTGATTACTTCTGTATCGTACAGTAGCAATCTCGCGATCGTCTGCCCCTTCAAAATCAATTGTAGATATTGTATTGTCATCGTTCAAAACAAAACTAAAAAATTCTGATGCGCTGTCGAAATATTTTGTTCCGAGCAAGTCTTCTCGTTGTCCAAATTTTCCACTGAGCGAATTCAGCCAGGCTTTCGCTATGGTACGTCCTCCAGGGTTAACTTTAATTCGTTCAGGGTTTAAACTAAGTTGTTCCTTTGCCTGTACATGTTTTACAGAAGCCTCTTTTTGTTCCAGACTGTTGCAGCCCTCCGGAAAACCGGCACACTCTAGTTTTTGAGCATAGAATGTCTTGACGTAACCAGTAAACAGACCTCCCTCGCCGCTGTCAGGATCATAAATTGTTGTTTTGGGGAAATGGTAAACAGTTAGGAGTCGTACTATTTTATAACCATCTTTCATTGCTTGTTGGAGTTCGGGCGAAACAAATACTGCCTGAAAGCTTCGTTGTGCATCACTATGATTACATCTCTTGTCTTGTTCGGGTGGTCTGTCCAGACAAGTACGACACAGACAAAAATACAACTTGCCTTCGTGATGATAACCTAGAGTGGGGATAAATAAGCCCCGTGGCGGAAGTACTATGGCTTCGATGAGCCCAAAAAAGTTTTCTATGTTTGTACTGTCCTTGAATTCTGTTATAATTGTTGGGTGGCCAACAGGGAAGCGTTCATAAAGCATGACGGTAGGGTAGAGGCTGACTATATCACCTGCTAAGACTTTTTCTTCTGCCCCGGTTGTGTGTAAATGCTTGAAAGTTGACACACGCCCTCCTACATAAGCTGCTCTAGGACGTAGAATTGGAGGAATCTTGTCAAAAGCCTTTTCAAAGGTTTTTAATTTTTCATCAGCTTGCATTTCTTCTCTAAAATCACAGGCCCACTTCTGAATGTAATTAACATTCGCAATCTCTTCCAATGCCTGTCGTCTGATGACGGTTTTTTCAAAAGCATCTTGTGCTGTTAAATGATTGAAAGGTAACCGTTGGTGACGGTTGACAATACAACGCTCACAGCCATGTACATGACATCCTAAAAATGCAAAAACTGTATTAGTAGTCTGACAATAACCATCAACAGTCCATTTTCCGCCTAAAAATACTTTTTCACCGCCATTTGTTGCATGTTGAATGAAAATCCCCGTTTTTTACTCTCCCAGGTTAGCCAGACCAGCGCTTCACGAGAGTATTTACGTGCTGGCTGGTAGCCCTCCGAAGGGATGCAGGCAATCGTGTCCTTTTCTAAGTGTAGAGTCCTAAATATGGTCATGGCAAGATGACTTAAGCTAACACAACTATGGAACGGTTCTAAAAATGGACAAATTTCTTGAATAAGTTGTCTGAATTTCAAACAACAAGCCATAAGCACACTCACATCACTACAACAATATTTAACAAGTTCATTCTTAAAATTGAAGACCACATTTTCTGCTCTCTGCTGAGCATGCCAGGTTTCCAGTTTGAGCTTCGCATCCCTCGACATACCATCAGGATCGTAGAAATGCAAATCTGGAATCGGTCCTTCGTATTCATAATTTTCAGGACGATTGAAAAAATGAGGGAAAGATCCTTTAGAGTAGAGGGACTCGGGTAAACCTAGACTAGCTGGAAGCTTTGCTAAAGGAAGGAGCAAAAACTTGAAAGAGTCTACTAGTTTTATTCCCTCGATCTTGGCTGTCACAATTTTGCCTCCACTATAGATAACATCAGTAGGTTTAACACCCTTTTGTAATGCCCATTTTAACACGAATTGGAAATCAAAATTTGCTCCACAATGTGCTATCAAGCACATGTCTGAATCATCATGATGTGTTTCAAACAGCCATTCACAAAACTTGTCCAACGTCTGGTCTCCATCCATAAAAACTTAGTGCTTCACGCCACACAAATCACACGACTCGGATTCGAAACAGTTGGTGCATGCTATGTCAATCACAGCCATATTTACACTGTGTAAAAAATATTCCTTTTCCTTGGCATCAAAAACCTGTTCATTTTGAGTGGTCTCAAAGTCAAACACCCCAATCCGTACACAATCCTTTTTCTTAGGATGTGGAAGGGGCTGAATGCAACAGCGGTGCTCAGGGTATAACCATTTCTTGCAAATTTTGCAGAACCTTTCCCCACAATGATGTGAGGTTTTAGCAGTCCCTGCATACGTCAAGAAACATTTTCGACATTTGTACAACGATTTACATACGCTGACGTTTTTAAAGGGCGGCTGTGGTGTGTAATGCCGTGCATAGCATTCATAGTTACGAAATAATCGGTTGCATGCTGCACATTGTAGCCATCGTTTCAGGAAGCATCGAAACTTTGGACTGTGACAACTGAAACACTTGAAGCGTTGACAAGAATGTTTTTTCCGATCATGATATGGTTTGACACATGTGTGACAGAAATAATGACTGCGAAACAGAATCCTTGGTTTTAGTATACCACAAAAATGATTTTGATGAAAACACAAGTATATTCGTTTCATATTTGGAGGCCCTTCGAAAACTACCTGAAATTTAGTGCCTACCTTTTCAAACACAACTATCTGGAACTCGACTAAAAACTCTTGAAAATAACGGACGTCGACCAAAGAACAGCCGTCTGGACGTAACGGAACCTGTGAATCCTTATGTAGTTTAATAGCTAAATCTTTTTGTAGAAGTGTAGATCTACGAATTTTTTGATACAACAATTTGTCCTCTACATGTGCTTTACATGTGACTAGACTGCGTGCTAAACATAATTTGTCATTTCTGTTCTTTGTAACAACTGTAGATCTCCGATTACTTGATAACCACAGCCAAATGTCTGTTTTTGAAGCAGTCTTTTTGGGAAATGTGCCACCGTTTTCAATTCGAATATGTGTTAATTTTATTTCTAGCTTTGAGAATACATCGACAGTTTTCCCACTCTGGTTTAGCCGTAGCAAAAGAGCTAAAATATTCTCAACGGCAAAACTTTCCCTTGTATGAAATGGTAAGAACAGCCCATTTTCAAACCCAGCTCCAAGTATCGTAACACCTATTAAATCTTGAGGATTAATTCCGGTCAGAAGTCGTTCGAAAATATCCTCCATTAATTGATCTATGTATGTAACAGGGTTTAATCTGTGCTGACTCAAATAATCGGCATCTACAGGACTAATTTCTACAGAATAAACGCTTGTGTTTGTCTTGTATTTTCGTATAAAACGCCCCATACAGCGAGTTATGGAATATCTTGGGGCAGTAAAAATTTGAGTTGGTGGATCATTACATTCATAAGGAGGCTGATTAGAAGTAGAAGGTTTATTAGAGACTGGGCCACCACCACTCTGTTGCAAAACGTTTGTGGAGGAAGCTAAAAAATAAAAATTAAAAAATTAATTTTTTATGTTATTTTGAAGACCAGAATAGGCTTGTGAGTGAAAGGTAAAATCTTACATGCTTGTCTTGTGTTTGTAATGCTGACTGGATGTGGTAAACCTCCATCACTAGAACTACTATTTTCTGGCTTGCTAAGCTTGATTTTTTTATGAGATGATCTGGTAATGAACTCAGCAGCTTTCTTGCATGGCCCTAGTGACGTTGTTGCTATTTCTTTAGCTATTCTCTTGCGTTGTTGGGGAAAAACTGGTTTATCTGTTGGTTTCTTTTTTTCGGTTTTCAAAACGGATGTTGTTGTCGTTATTGTTGTAGGAACTAGGGAGGACATGGCTGAAATTCTCCGTGTCCAACATGCTATTGCTTGTGAAACGTGTGGCATGATGCAACGCATGTGTAGTAAATCAAACTCGGACAGGGTCACCGACATACCTTGCGCACTCAACAAAATCATGTTTTCGGTAACAAGCTTTACAGAAAAGCTGTTCGTGGTGAAATCGAGAGGAGTGTGTGGAGACCTCAAATAAATTCTTGTCACAAAATTTAGCCATTCCTCCGGACATAAAACCACATAGGGCTCGGTTAGTTTACCAATAGCTATTTTTACTTCACAACCATCAGGATAAACTCGGACGAAATGGTTGATTGTTAGTGGGAATAGATCAGAAAACAATTCCATGGCTCTGTAGGAAGAAGGAACCAAAGGAGAAAAAAATTACACTGGTTGTGTCAGATCAGTCAGTTGTTCTCCAGAAGTGGCTAACTCTTCAATAGAAGGTAGTCGGGCTTCAAGCACAGCATCCAACTTGGTAGTAAGCATGACTGTGCGAGCCCAATTAATGCTCTGAACTGTTTGAAGCTAAGAACAATGAGATAGTGACTGTCTTTCTCAAAGCTGTACTTTGTATGATAGATGATTCAGTGCGGTTTACAACCAGCCTTAATCGGCTTCCATAATTGTAAACTTTCGTGAAATCAAAATTGCTTTCCTCGGCTGTCACAATGTCATTACTCCAGTGATAAAACTATGTAGGGCTCGGTCAGTTTACCAATAGCTACTTTCACTTTCACAGCTATCAGGATAAATTCGTACGAAATGGTTGATTGTTAGCGAGGGAATACATCAGAAAAAAATCCCATGGCTCTGTAGGAAGAAGGAACAAAAGGAGAAAAAAATTATATTGACTGTGTTGGAGCAGTCAGTTGTTCACTAGAAGTGGCTAACTCTTCAGCAGAAGATAGTCGGGCTTCAAGCATGGCATCCAGTTTGTCAGGAAGTGTATGCACGAACCCAATTAGTGCTCTGAACTGTTTAAAAGCTCAGAACGATGAGGTTCCGACTGTCTTTCTCAAAGATGTATTTTGAGTGATGCAGGTTTTCAGTACGGTTTACAACCAGCTTTAGTCGGCTTCCATAATTGTAAACCTTTGTGAAATCAAGGCTGCTTTCCACATCCGACACAATGTCGTGAAAATCTGAATAATTTTCCCTGAACATCCGCCATTCAGGGACGGCGAATGCTACGCCTCGTGCCCCTGCCTTGAGATCATTATTTGGAGCAATAAATTCCCGTAACTGGAGATAAAGCTGGTTTTTAAATGGCTTTATCTCGATATAGGCCTGATTGCCGAGGAAATACAGGCTTGGGCGATTCAGTGTCATGTCTATAGGAAAAAAAGAAAGAAAAAATAGCTCATCTTTAAAACCTGAGACCCCTTTGCTTTCGAGTATAGGCCTACAATGTCACACATCATGTTTTCATTCTTACCGAGTTGAAAGCTGAAGTTTTTTTCCACAACAGGTGTGAGAGACCTACAAAGAGAGGAGGTGTTAGCTGGCACACGTCAGAAAAAAATGAATAAAAAAGGAAGTGGTAGAGGGGAAACGAGCATTATCTGGCTGGCTGGACGGGGAAAAATACAACAGGAACCAGTACACGCCCGAGTAAACAGGCGATACTGCCTGACCGGAGATTGGGAGGGAGGGAGAGAGACAGAGAGCAGCCAAGTATGAACTCACCTCGATCACGATTAGAGCACGGGAAAGAAGCAGTGACTGAAAAAGAGATGCTGGGTTTCCAGTTTTTATACCAAATGTGTTGTAGGGGCGGGATAGTTTTTCGACAAATCTCAGAACTGTAGGTAAATATGCGACCAACTACACAACGATGTTATCTATTGATTTTATATAAGCCTTTCCCTAGCCTATGAGAGAAATATGTTATTGAATTTGAGTGTCCCGCCTACATAACAGCCAATATTGCGTGACACGCGATTGGAAAACGGTTGAACGAGAGCCATTCAGCCGGAGGGCGTGCTACGGTTTTGTTACTCCAACGGTTGTCATATCGATTGGGTTTTTCGTTTTCTAAAGGATGGATGAGAACGTGCACGCATTCATTTACATAACCGTTAATATTGTATGACACACGATCAACCCCCCACGCAAAGGAAAGGAAAAACGGTTGAATGAAAACCATTCAGAGCGTGACATGATTCGGAGTGGGTGTTGCTATAGCTTTGTTACTCTGTATTGATAAGATTTTCGTTTTCTAGTGGATGTACACAAACGTTCAGCAGACCTATCCATGCATATTTGTATAACACGCAATTGCTTGCACACATAAAGGACCGGAAACCGATTGAATGAAAAATCATTCAGAGCGTGACCAAATTCGGAGGGACTCAGTGGTTTAAAATACCCTAATTGATGTTGTATTCATATACATGTATTGATGTACCATTTTCTATAGCCTGACAAAACATTTTTTGTATTCTCAACATCAATACATATTGTTGTGAAAGAACATGCAACATGGTGTGACTGTTACTTTTACTCACGGAATGAGCGCCCTCTTTACAATATTTTTCTGAGGCCGGTACATAGATTGCGTGCTACATCCCAAAAACGTTTTTTGTTACCAGTGTGGGCAGCCAACCTTGTATTCTGTCACACCCTCCCACGTGTCTTAATAAGGAAGGCTAGCCAATCGAGTGAAAGAGAGGGCGTGTCTTATCCTAGGGCGATATTCCCTTAAAATGGTAACGCTTTTTTGAGGTAGTCATTGCTTTTCGTAAAACTTCGACCAACAAACAACATGGAAGAATATATCAGCAACAACAACAACAACAATAGTCCGGAATCACCAGTAAGTACACCACTTTTTACGTGGCAAGATTTATTTTATTTTATTTTAGTTTATTAGAAGAAACAAATCTACAGAATCCGTTCTACGTCGGTGTAAACTTGTCGCCATTGTCAATATTAATACTGTTAGAAAATGTTGGGAAGTGTAGGTGTCACAAGAGAAGGGTGTAGGGAGCTAGGAGCGAGGGTGTTCCGAGCAGCCCACAGCCGATAGCATCCCTATCAGCATTAAAAAAACAACAAAGTGTTGTCCCCACATGCTTTCTGATTTTTTCGTTTGTTAAGTTCAAAAACAGAAGGTGAAGATCGACTCAGAAAAAGATTTTATGACCGTCTTCTTTATTAACGTTGTAATGATGTAATATGCTTATCAGTTCTTCTTGTAAAGAAGTAATATAACACTTTTTCATATTAAAAAGTGTTGTTTCGGACTAGTTTTGCAGCGGCCTCTTAAAGATTTGTTGTCATGCTGTCGAAAAATTGTCATTACTGGCTAGCAGTTGACAATCTAAATTACGGGTTTGTAGGCACAAAAATGTTGTTTCTGATGAATAATTGTTCTTTTTTCTTCTTTTTCAGCTCCGGCTCTACAAAACTCTGGCACACGAAAAATGACGACTCTACAAAACTCTCGATTCTGGTCTGAAAATTTAAAACAGTTATCCTAAATTCACGCGAAAAATGAGAGTTCTGTCATCCAACAAATGCTTCCCTGCAGCGCTCCTATTTTCTCTTCCAGCTAGATTTGTAATAAAAGTTAGGTGGAAACCTAGAGACCAAGACCTTTTTTTTCAGCAACAGTGTTAGACTTCCTGGATGTACACGGATTCTCTGCTCATACATTTTTACCTACCTTACTTGACACAAAAACAGTGCTAGGATACATAAATGCTACAAACCAATCACCTAAAAAACACTACTGTAGTTACAAATAATATCTTGAATGCTACAAATAAACATAAATAACGCTTTTACATTGCTCTCGTGAAAAGCTACATATTTTTGTCTTTCAGCTAGATTTGTGATAAAAGTTAGATGGAAGACCAAGACTTTATTTTTTTCAGCAACAGATTGATACAATGTCAGGCTTCCTAAAGGTACATGGATACTCTACTCATGATTTTTACCTACTTGCTTGCCACAAACGATGCAATACCCTCAAATTGAGGATCTAAAAAACACTACTACATTATAAATAATGACTTGAACGCTGGAAACAACAAAAATAACATTAATTGGTTTAGTCTTGGGAGTGATGGCAATAATACAACATCCTCAATATCTACATCCTAAAAAACAAAATCTTGCTTCTGCTGAAAAATGTGCCTACTTCTGCCGAAAAATCTATCTAACACTCACAATACTAATCAAAAATAGCATTGGGAGTGTTAGAATAGCATTGGGAGTGTGAAAAGTGGAGGGGGGGACCGTAGACGGTAAAATTGTACCCTTGCGACGCTTGTGAGTGTTACGGAATAGACATATATGACAAAGGAAGGTCTATTATTACTACTAACGTCGTGATCGCTTTTAGCAAGCTTGCCAATGTGTTCGATTGGATTTACAAGTTCGGGATCCGAAGTAAAAAATAAATCTAATTTGGAGTCACCCCTAGTTGGTTTCATTACCATTTGTGTTAAAAAAAGATCGAGTGTAACTTCAAGAAATGGTGACCCCTCCACGTCTGATGTCATCCTCTCCCAATCAATATTACGATAGTTAAAGTCCCCTAGGAGTAATAAATGTTGTTTAGGAAGTAATTTTAAAAGATCGAGCAATCTCCTATTATTTTCCTGTGGCGAGTTTGGCGACCTATAAATTACAACAATAGTAAATAGAGTATCAGCAAGGGTAAACTGGACACACGAATAACTTTCGTAGGCGAAGTTGTAAGAAAGTTCAGCAGTATTTAAATAGTTAGCAGCAAATATGGCCGTGCCGCCAATATAATGGCCGATTTTATCGTTTCTAGCAACAAGGCTGTAACCGGGGAAAACGGGGGGCAAATGTTGGGAAGAAAACCATGTTTCCGTGACGGCGAAAATGTCGGGCTCATAGGTCGCCAAATACGCTAAAGTTTCGTCGAACTTATTGTTGAGGGAATCAGCATTAGTATAAATTATTTTGAACGTGAGTTGTTTCTGGTCTGTGGCTTCGGCCGCGGTTTGCTTGCGTCCTGTTTTGATCGGTCTTGATTTTTGGGAATCGTGCCAGTTAGCTGGTTCACCTGTCCTAGGTGTAAATCCGACTGATCCGCCCGGTTTTGGATACATCCACTATAAGATTCGGAGGGGAACAACGGATTGTCATTCGTGCGATCAGAGGTTGGGGGTGGGGGGAGCATACTTGTCGGGCGACCTGCCTCACAATAGGAATTAGAAATTGGGGTGAGGGGCTGCTCTGGCTTAAGCTCAACGATCTTGCCATTACGAATGGTAACCCTTTCGCCCGCACGTTTACGTGATGCAAGTTCTTGGCGCAATTTTTTATCCTCCTCTAGCTGTAATCTAGTCATATCGTGACGTATGAATACTTTAGAGTATTGAGCGGATTTTCGTAGCTCGAATGCTGATTTAAGTAGGAGCTTTTTCAGTTCGGGCGTGGGCAATACTACCTTAAGGGGGCGGGTTTGTCCAGCCACAAAATTTCCCAGCCGTCTACACAGCATGGTGGATTGGGGTTCGTTTAGGCCAAGGTGTTGAAATATGCTATAGATATCTGCTGCTGCCTGATCGGGGGCTGGGTCGTCCATTAAGCCGAAGATGACGATGTTGTTTTGTCGTTCACTCCTATCGGTGATCTCCCTAACACATCTAGTGAAGTGGTTACTTCCAAATGCAGCCTCCGATCCGCCGCTCACTCTAGATAATCTCTGGTCTAGATTATTGTACATACTTTGGGTAGGCAGGGTACTAATTTGCTCATTTATATCTCTAATCTGGTTTGAATGTAAATTTAACATTTGCGTTGTGGACGATTGCTCGGAGCTAAGCTTAAGGAGGGTTGCATTCATCTTTTCGAGTTGGTCCAAAACGGGTTTAAGGGTAGCGATATTTTGACCAAGAGAATCTTTACATGTTAAACAGTACCATTCAATACTGACATTTGCGGCATAAATGTTGTACAATGATTGGTCAAGACCTCCACATTGAATTGCGTGATACCATTTGGTGCACCCTGTGCATTGGAGATTATCAGTGTCGGAACTCAACACTGCCTTACCACGTATACATGTATCCGAATCCATAATTAGACAGGGTTATACCAACAACCAACAAATTATTGAAATTCTTAGCCTAAGATGCAAGTATTCAACAGTTCAGCAAAAACACAGCTAGGGGTGACTGGTTGGAAAAAGAGAAAAAAATTCAAGTTATGACGTAAATACTATGCAAATTGACTAACCTGTTGATATACAGGAGAAAAAAAAATGAAATAAGAACGGGTTCAGA
>JAHWFP010029521.1:0-18858 GCA_023313725.1 Lithobius niger
TTTCCGGATTAAGAGTTGCTCGCGCGATCAAAGTTTCGATTTCGGTTTCGGTTTTCGAGACGAATTAAATTTATTTCAGGGATCTGGCAACAGGTGTCGCATCCGTACAGTATGGGTTTTTTGATCACAGGCTAGAGTAAACTGAATCTGATAGAGTTGAAAACTCATCATATTCATAGACTCATGGTTGTACATAAGTGAAGAAAAAACAGTACAACTAAACATCGCTGTTCCAAAAATGCAGAATACGAATGAAATTAAACTAATTTCACACAAAAAACAATGCGACCTAATGACAAACAAAATCAATCCACAAAACTGTAAAAAGACATGTGCAGAATTAAATATTAAAAATACGACAAAATATTTAGGAGTATAAGTAGATTCAAGATGAGATTTTAAACAACACGTAACTATATTGATAAATAAACTTACAAAATGATACCAAAATTATACAATGTAAAATATATACTAAGTAGCAAGAACAAGAAGATTCTGTACGAAGCTTGGATAAGTAACATATTAAGCTATGGCATAGAAATTTATGGTTTGCGACGGAATATGTCATACAAAGACTACAAAGAGTATAGAATAAACTAATAAAGGTTCTTTTTGGCAACGAAGGAGAAAAAAACAAATGACATATACATTAAGAATAAAATATAAAAAATAAAAGACCTACGAGATTATGTAATAATAGTAAAAAATTATTATACAAACATGCACAAAAACTATGATGAAACTAAAAGTAAACGTTTTTCAATGTCAAAAAAATAAAAGCTTCCACATTGGAATAATTCAGGAACAAAAAATAAAAACTACTATATACCAAACATTATTAATAAATTAGAAAAATATTAGAAAGTGAGAAAGAGCTTAGGAAGGCATTACTAGATAAGATGTTAAAACATTATGAAACTGAGTAATTTTTTAACTGACGTAAAACTGGTAGGAATTATAAAATAAAATATGACTGAAGTGGTGAATATGGCAAATAAAATAAAATACAAAATTACAAAAATACAACAGTGTGAAATGAAATGTGTAAATAAATGATCATGATATGTGTTATTTATATATTTGTTAAATTGTAACCAGTGTATTCATTGTATTGCTGCTCACACAAGTTTTTACTAAAACTACGAGCATTGTCTGCAAAAAAGATATTATTATTGTTATTATTATTATTATTATTATTATTAAAAAACGGCTGCCAGCGTATCAGAGACGCTGTAGAAATTCGCTAAGATCATGTTCTTGTGGTATTAAAAATATTCCAGGTGATCTCTTCGTTTATCACATGAGCAATAATTGTCACAACTTATATTCTCATAAAGATTTCCAGCACAAAACGAAGGCAAATCGAAGACTATATCAATCTAGAAGATGTTGATATTAGCACTATAGCTACACATACTGCTCTATGTGGTCACGTATGCGTGCTCAGACTCTCCCGACTCAAAAAGGGGCGAACTGGTCAAAAGTATGTGTTATATGTGGACAAATCAAGGCTCTGGGGAACGTGAAAAGTATAAAATTTAAGAGGAAGGCATAGCATCAAAACTTCCAATGGTAGCTAAGCACTTTAAGGATGAAGTCTACACAAGAATTGCTGATAAACAGATTTGGAATACCTAAGTATGTTTAGGTATTTTGACTTTTTAAAAACATTTTCCCCAGAAGCATCGCTTCCAATGTTCAATATAACTGGAACCGTGGGATGTTAAACAGTCCTGAAAGAACTTTAAAATAGGTTTTGGTATTTCCGTTGCCTCCCAAGATGATTACAAGTCTTGATCATTACAGAATCTCTCATCTAGATCAAAGTTAACTTCCAAAAATGCCTTGCTCAATAATTATGCATATTACTTTTTGCTGTCTGTTGACCTAAGTTTCTCAGTAACATCTTCAACCAGTAAAGAAGAACCAAACGCTACTTCTGATTTATTGGCTTCATCTAGACTGGAAAATTTAATCTCGACACCGAATGTCTTTTCTATTTGTGATTTAACAGCGCTAAGTTATAAACGTTTTCATCACCCCAATCTGTCATTAATTTTCTCTGTAACATACAATAAAACAAAGGCAATGCCACTCTTTAACTGAGGTGTCATTTATTCAAAAGACTTCATCAAATATCTTGTTCTTTGTATTATCCTCAATATTTATTTCACTTCCGGTTACTTGTCGATCATATCGAAGAATGCATCTAATAATACAAGCTACATGATAATAAAGGTACACTTTTCACATCTGTTTATCAGCAATTCATGTGTAGACTTTATCCTTAAAGTGCTTAGCTACCATTAAAAGTTTTGATGCTATGCCTTCCTCACAAATTTTATACTTTTCAGTTCCCCAGAGCCTTGATTTGTCCGCATATAACACATGCCTTTGACCAGTTCGGCCCTTTTTGAGTCGGGAGAGTCTGAGCAGACACACGTGACCACATAGAGCAGTATGTGCAGCTATAGTACTACTATTAACATGTTCTAGATTGATATAGTCTTCGATTGATATAGTCTTCGATCTGCCTTCGTTTTGTGCTGGAAATCTTCTGTAGCTGTACTTTATGAGTAAATAATTTGTGACAATTATTGTGCATGTGATAAACGAAGAGATCACCTGAAATGTTTTTAATACCGCAAGAACATGATCTTCGCGAATTTCTGCAGCATCCCTGATACGCTGGCAGCCGTTTTTTGGTTGAATGCACACTTTCGCTGGTATTTTGCTGACATGATACATAATTCTTAGTAAAATCAACATTATCTTATTGCTGGTAATACATCTTCGGATTAACGGTATTCAATTGACGATCCAGTGTCAGTTTCACCTGTGAGAATAAAAAAGTTGCAAATTATTATCATGTAATAATTCATAGCAATATTATACATTATTATATATCCAATGTATTACTAGGATATACATTTTTGCAATAAATTTTTGCAATAAATTATGTAAGGAAGGCTGTTTTTGTGACCACTTAGAAATACAATCAACATAGTGTGGTGTTAGTTAACCTGTCCAGTATTAATGTTTGCCCACTTCAAAGTACTCCTGTTACCTGTCTAATTAATTAAGCTGAAGACAACTAGGCTAGATGAAAAGGTTGAAATGTGTTCTTGTCAGCAAGGTCAAAAAAATTGAGGTAACTTAAATAGGGGCCGAGCTCTAGTCGTTTCAAGACGTCCTAATAACGTAATAGATGCGAAAATGCACGAAAAGGAGCGAAAAACGATATTTTACTGAAAAAAAAAAACAGCTGCAGCGTCTATAATATTCATTTTTCAGGAAAAGTCATTCTTGGGAAGTTGTTTCAAATTACTTTTTCTACAACTTTGCTTCACATTTTTCTTTTAAAATATTTACATTTACGGCGTTATTTGCAAAAACCCGTTTTTTGGCGCCCATTTTCCAATATAGCAGCCAAATGCCCATGGTGGCAGGTTATCACCCTAGTGCATTGATCCACTTGATCCACTTGAGTGATTCTCCATACATTGAAATGTTCACAGAACCACCCTCAGTAAGTCGACTATAGCGGCTAATTTCAATTTTGAGGATATATTGTTACTCATTTGTTATATGTTGAGCGAGGTATTGTTGGTGTATCAATTGTTAGTTGGAGACTGACTTTGAACAAGGTTGTTTATACTTTTCTTAGGCGAAACGTGGGAAGTCTTTTCGGCTAAACCCAGGCCTAGTACGAATAAATACGATGTTGAGTCCTGTTCCCGGGTGTCCTATTCTGATCTGTCCATCCACAGAAGCACACTTCAACATTTGGTAGCCGAACTCGGTTCAGATCAAGGGATATTAGGCACGATTTCAAGATTCGCAAAATGGAATATAGCCGTTTGTATATCCACGCCATGCAACACTTCCAGAAGTCGATACATTGAGTACGTCCTAGCCCGGTCCAGCATTTCACAACGCAAGTATATCTCTTCATCGTTTTATTTCTACACTGTTTTTTTTTCGTGCCCTCTACACAAATTTTTTTTATATTCAACCTTTTAACGGAATCTTCACACAACCCTCGTATCATAATGGCTTCATCCAATGCCGAATTGTTTACCATGGCATAAAATTTCCACAATTTAAACATGGCTCATGACGAGACCATGGCCGAGTATTTCGAACGAGTTAAATAATTAAAGCACCTATGCATTAATTCTGGGAGACAAATTTCGGACACGGACGTAATTCACTACGCCCTCCGTGGGATCCGTGTAAAGTGGCAGGCAGTTGTGGAGATGTTACGAGCTGAGACTGCACTTACTTTAGCACTTACTGAACAAAGGTTGACCGACGCCTATTACCGTTACAGTTATGTGGGATATTTGAATACGCAACGTCCGCAACACCATCCTGACCTTCTCTTGCCCATTCCCCGCATGAGAAACTCATACAGAAGAGAGAATCCACTGCAGAACCGTACATTTTTAGATTCTGCACAGAATCTTACGCTAGAACCCCCGCAACAACAGCTGTGACTCCAATGTGCATGGTGCAGAAGGTTTAATCACGATGAAGGCACGTGTCGAATAAAGGACCAATACCTCCTCAATAAGCAGGCCAAACTCCACAGCGCCACTAATTCAGCGTCACCGCACCAAACTACGTCATACCCTAACCGTAACCAATGAAATACTTTCAAACCAAAGAAGAGATCTCTGCGATTTCAAGCATATGATTCATTCATCGAAGGTGATGACGATGATTGTGAAATTGGAGATGGAAGCATAGAAGACGAGCAGGATGAACATACACATCCCGAAATGGCTAAACTCTCAAGAACAAACATCTCCAAGCCCGAAATAGCTTTGACGATCAGTATCCTGCACAGCACATTTAAGGCTGCGCAAGACTACTTCGCCTTGGACACTGGCGCGACCTGTCACGTTACCTGCCGCGACGATTGGCTGAGCGATTTTACAAGCATTACCACCAAGATATTCCTGGCCTCCAAGGGTGCCAGCATCACTGCCACCGAATTAGGTACCATCTGCATTGACACGGGCCATATGATTTTGCGTCTTGAAAAGGTTCTCTATTCACCCAATGCTGCAGACAACCTAATCTCAACGCCCCGTTTAGACCGTAAGGGAGTTTTTATCATTCAAGGTGCGCAGAAGTTTCAATTACTGAAAGATGATAAATTGTTAGCAGAGGGCCCATTATTGTTGGATGTTTAAATGGATGTTGTAAATGGATGTTTACCATTTAGATGGGACTGTTATCATGCCCGAATCTCACGATTATGTATGTTGCTCGACAGCGGGCATTGTTCCAATTCCTGAACCAACTTTGACCCTTCCTGTTCTGCCTACTCGAAATCATGAAGATCTGCCAAATGACCTCCAAACATGGCAACTCTGGCATGAGCGACTTGGAATGGACGCCCTTCAATGGAGTTAATGTGGAAAATCGATCGCGAGAACCTTCTGCACGGTATACACTTTGGACAACCACCCTCAGCACCTTGCTCCACCTGTGTTGCGTGCAAAAGCCGGCTCCTCCCATATCCAAAGGTGGCTCCCCACTTATCGTGTACTCCAGCTCCTCCATGCAGACCTCACAGGACCGATCTGGATTCTGACATATCAAGATGCACGTTTTCTCCTTATGTTCGTTGACGATTATTCGCGTCGTGTTTTTCCCTTTTTCTTGCCGCAGAAGTCTCATGTCCTCAGCGCCGTACATACTTTCCTACTACAGCGTACCAATGAAACCTCTCATCAATTATTGACATTGCATACAGATAATGAGCCCATATGGAAGTCCTACGAATTCGAGGCATGCCTAGCTGCACATGGTATTAAACATCTATACCTGCGCCATTTTCTCCCCAGACAAACCCTTTCGTGGAACGTACCTTCCAGACGATCATATGGAAGGCTACCACCTTGTTGGAACACAGCTGTTAAATTCTGGCGATTTGCAGTAGTCTTGCTACCTACATAATATTATGCCCACCAAGCCTCTCTTTGGATGTTCACAGCACACCCCTATGGGACGCTGGGTCCCAAATCGTTACCCGTCCTCTGGAAGGCACCTTCATACCTTTGGGTGTCTCGTCTACTATGTGTTACCCATCTCAATGCGTGTCAAATTCCAACCTAACGCTATGAGAGCTATCTTTTTAGGGTATGCCACCCGTAGCATCGGATTTCGCCTATTGGATTTGGATTCCCACCAGCTCGTCGTTTCTCGTGAAGTACGTTTTGATGAACGTGTTCGTGGTGGAGTTATATTGGATCCACCATCCACCTCTCCTCCTGATTGTCCAATCATTGACACCGATATAACTCACGAATCACCGAACCGTCAGTGCCCTGGGCATCCAGCTTGCACAGATGTGGTGCCTTATCCTCCAGAGCCTCCAGAACCTGTCATTTACGGCTCACAACGTGGTCGTGGACGTCCTCCGGGTACCACTAAACAAGTACTGGAAGAGCGGCGAGCCAGAGAACAAGTGAACTCCCTGCTATAATTTCTAGAGCCATTGGATTCAGATGACGATTCTGAAGTCTTGTCCGAAGCTACTGTGATGTTGCGACATATTTACGCCCAAATGTCTATTCCAACCCCTAAGACATACGTAGATGCCATTGCCACTCCGGAAGCATGTGGTTGGCGACAAGCCATGTAAACCAAACTTGATTCAATGTCCTGTCACCAAGTATAGTCTGTGGTGCCAAAACCACCTGGTGCTAAAATCATATAATCAAAATGGGTGTTCGCACGGAAATTGAATCCAGATGGATCGTTAAAGGCCAGACTTGTCGCCGCTGCTTGGAATGAGAAGGCGCAGGTGTACTACTTAACAAGATATTCTCTGACTGTAAGGAACTACTCAGTCCGCCTTGTCCTAGCTCTCTCTGCCAAATTTGACCATCAACTACATTTCCTCGACACGATCCCGACGTACTTGTTCGGCCGCATAACACGCACAGTGTATCTTACGCAGCCTCCCGGCTACATTACTCCAGGGCCGAAGGGTGAAGGATTAGTATGCTTACTGGACAAATCCCTTTACGGCTTAAGTGAACCCGGAAGGAACTGGTACCAATGTATCAGCGATGTACTGCACCAAATCGGTCTAGTGGAATCTAATTATGACCCATGTGTATTCACTCAACGCTCTGGTGAATTACAATTGTTCTTGTGCCTTTTTGTAGATGACAAACTAGTTAGTGTAAAAACAGATCAGATGTATCAATCATTCTTAACCAATCTACGCCGACACCTGGAGATTGTGGAGGTACAAGGACAAAAGTATATCGGCTACGAAATCGAGTGTACAGGACACCAAATCAGTCTATGCAATTCGAAGTACATCCAAACAAAACTTGAAGATTTCGGTTTGAGTGACGCCAATTCCGTCAAAACGGTTTCAGCAGCATTGAAGCCCTTGGATAACTGTGACCTATCAATATCAGTAGACAAGACAGCTTACTTAGAAATGCTGGGTTCTCTAATGTTCCTAGGTATTCATACAAGACCAGATATCCTTTACAATGTCGTGCAGCTGGCACGAAAGTCGTCTGCTCCAAAACTACCACATTTGACAGCACTAAAACGAATTTAGAGGTATCTAAAAGGAACGATAAATTACAAAATTCAGTATGCATTTGAAAAGATTAGCACTCTGCAGGCCTTTTGCGATGCTTCCTGGGATTCTGTTGTGGGGAGCAAGGGTGTCAGTGGCTACTTGAAAACTCTTGGTGCCGTGCCATTGGCCTGGAGCAGTAAGACGCAACGTCTGGTAGCACACTCCAGCTGTGAAGCAGAAGTGGGGGCTATTTGTGACGTAACCAAAGAGCTTGTATCTTTCCGTGGACTTATCAGTGAACTAAGTCCCAACAGTGTTACTTACCCTGTGCCTTTGCATACAGACTCTAGATCCGCAATAGATTTGATAGTGAATGGTGGCAGTAGCCAATCACGCCACTACTTACGTAAGGTGAATTATGTCCGGGATGAGATGAACAGAAATAATTTACAACTATTTTTCCGTCTCAGTGTGACGATGCCAGCTGACCCACAGACCAAAAATGTGACTGGTTCAAGATTAGTTGAGATAATGCGAGATCATTTCTCAACGTACTGATTACATCTCTATGTATTTCCCTTTTTGGGTTAATGTTGAGATTTCAACACGATTAGTCACTACCTAGAGCATTTTGCAGATAATATTAGATAACGAAAGTATTTAAATTCCTACCATTTAGAATTTATATTTTTGTATATATATGTTCCCTTCATTTCTTACTTAATCTATTTTTTTTTTGGGGGGGGGGGAAGAATTTTGATACCTTTTCCATGACACGGTAATGTAATTCGTGCTACCAGTATAATGTAATTTCCTCTTTTAGTTACATATAACTAAATTTCGTTATGCGAGGGGGTTGAGGGGCATTGTTAAGTGTAACTCATTTGTTACATGTTGAGCGAGTTATTGTTGCTGCACCAATTGTTAGTTGGAGACTGACTTTGAACGAGGTTGTTTATACTTTTCTTAGGCTAAACGTGGGAAGCCTTTTGGGCTAAACCAGGCCTAGTACGAATAAATACGATGTTGATTCCTGTTCCCGGGTGTCCTATTCAGATCTCTCCATCCACAGAAGCTCACTTCAACAAATTTCAAAGTGTCATTGCAATGCTCATATCTGTATTTGTACCTAAGCTAAACAATTTCGGTTAGGATTGATGGAAAGAATGCATCCCCACCTTTCAGAAAATCCTAAGCATGTCCATTTTGGGCTCTTAAAGTAGGGAGCAACAGCTCTTTTGAATTCGAAAATAACCACATGCTTTCGCCGCTACGCCATAACCTCTTTACTTTTAAATGGGCATGGAAAGGTTCCTATTTAAGTTAAGCATTTTTGGTTAGGATTAATGAAAAGTATCGATTCCCACCTTGCATGAAATCCTAAGGAAGTCCATTTCGGGCCATTAGACGGCTTGCAAGTGCACTTTAAGCACGAAAATCACTATAATAACCAATTGAAAAAAGGAGCGTTTGTGCGAATTAAGCGCCATATATTTTAAATACGATTTCGGGGTTAAAGGGTTGCGTTTGCGTAAGAGAAGTATATCATCTTTCCTGTCCAGTATTGTGTGCTGAACCTTTTTGCTTCACATTATGCTTTTGAATTGTTGATGGTTAAGGACAGGCAAAAAATCGTTTTGTGGGGGTAAATCACCTCATCCCTCGGCTGGGGCGGGAGGGGGGGCTTGAATTGGCTATCATAGCTTTTTTTTATCCCAGTTATCCTTCATGTGCATCCAAGCCAAAATTCATAATTTTCACAGAAAGTAAACAATTCCATCAATTTTGGGTACAGACCACCTTACTAGTAATCATAGTACTGTCATAGGCACAAGAAGTCTTGTTTTGTGGCGTGAAAAGCAGACCAGGTAATCTAAACAAAGTTTGCATTAGTTCGGCTGGTTACATGAAATTCCGTGAAAGAATATCCACGATAGTGAACTCGAAAATATGTGCAGAAAAATGGTAACTTTCGAAATCGAAGCATAAAATGGGCCCAAAGAATGGTATTTCAAGATTTTTATGTAAACCATCGTTCTCAGCACTTCCAGATTAGTCGACTTGGACCCCAAAAAATAGGCTGCCTTTTTGGAAAATAGCTGCCATTTTGGTGTTCTACATGGAATCCACAGTGGCTTCCTCTCTGGAACACTTTGTATTGGCCTAAGGTTCTCACATGCAAAGTGAGTATTCCAATTAAAAAAATGCACAATTCTTTGAAATATTGGGGTGTACCACACGTGCTAACCACAATGACATTAACAATGTAGACTTCTATCAATCGGATGGACCATGAAACAACAGTATTATTAGGATTATTAGTATCAACAGAGGCGCATCAAGGATTTTCATAATGCACTTTCTACCTATTAAGATTAAATCAGTAAACAAAGTAATAAATGACGAAACAGTTATATTAAAAATTAATAACTTTTATACAATAAAAAAAGTCACACAGTCGACACTGAACTGTTTTCTGTCTTTCCTTAATTAAATTACGAGGAGGTAAATGTAACCTTTAGAAAAATTGCCGATTATTTAATAGTGTGAAGCAAACCAACAGATCGAATACGAGATTTATCCACCAGTCTGTCTGTCAGCCTGATTGCATCCACAACAAGTTTTGGACACATGATCAAATTCAAATCGATTCTATGCTGATTTAAGTTGGTACATCATCAAAAGTGGTTCGGAGGTTTCGCGGTTTTTTACTCGTCAATTATATGTCTTAAGCAGAATTTTTTATGTAAAATCTTAACCGATCTTCGGAGAAAAAACCTACAGTCAAAAATACGGCAAAAGCACCACCTGACATTAGAGAAATACATTCAGAGAAATTAATCAAAATTTGCGTGCAACAACTGAAACGGATTTTTTTTTAACCAGGAAGCGTCAGGTGGCAGCACCATCAGCTCCATGCTGAATCCGCCCCTGCAGATCATCTATCGCAGATGTAAAAGGGGGGGGGGGGGAGGGGGAGATGTAAAAGGTCTGGGTTCCTGAGTATAGATAGATTTTAAAGCCTATCTATCCGGAAGAAGAAGTAAAATAACTCTGTAAAGACACAAGCACGAGGAGAAAGTACTGATTGAGCATCATCGTGTTGGGGTTAAATCGTCTGTTTCGTCTATGCTCAATTATTTACATCTGTACTGGAAGAAATGTGTGTCACATACCGACTTTTCTCAGTATTTGTATTGTTCTCCATTTTATCTACAGGTGCAATCTGAGAGTGGCAAAATTTTCCATCAACACGAGGTGTACACGCCCTATGGGATCCTACAAAATGATTTTTTCAACTTCGCACCATATTGTGACTTATTGTGTGTTTAGGACATTGCTCTTTATTGCCTAAAGTGCAGTCCATGAGTTTTAGCACAAAGGACATATCGGTGTTATTTTATTAACCATATTTAGAAGATTATTTTATAGTGATTGTGATAGCACGACTGTTTTATGCCAGTCCCTGTGCATTCGGGAAGAAATAGCGTTTAGGCTCAGGCCACTTGTACATGCAAACGATCCAAGGTATTACCTAGCAAAATTGTCGCACTCCAACCTGATATAATCTTAGCCAGTTGAAAAGGATGTTAATTCGACGATTTTCTTTTCTACAAAGGAAAAGGCACAAAAAACGGTTAAAATAAATTCAATACATTAAAGAAACATTTAACACTGAACATTATTCAGTTTCAGTAATTATTGTGAAGTTAGTATTTTACTGCCACAATTACAGAAAGCGAATGGTAGAATGAATTGTCATGGAAGTTGAACATATTCCTAGTCTTGAAACGCTATTTTTAGTTTGACTGTGGAATACGCTGTGCGTTTTAATTAGAAACATATAGAAACATTGTAATTATCAAAGTCGGTTGACCCAACTCCCCTGACCATATTATGCTTTGATATCACTCTTATGCCTACAGTACACCGACTTTCCGTATTCAAGTCACAGTCATTCAGTAGTGTATGTTGGGTTGGCTGTGTTTCCAGCTAAATAATAATGAGTTACACTCCCTAGACAGTATAAAATTAGCTTGGCAGAAAATGGAACATTTACCACACATTTTAATTTATAACCTTGGCCTTCTGGTTTAGCGATGGACAAACTTTGCGTCGTTAACTTTGAGCGTTATGTGGGTAGGTGGGTGAATGGGTGTTCAATATTTTATACGTACTACATTAAAATAATTGGACTGGTCTGTACTAAATGTAACATGGTGTCATGTTTTGGCCGTATTAATGCAAAAACCACATAACGTATTCTTGCAGCTGGGAGTACGTCGCGAGTCTAGTGCGAGATGAAAATGTTGTTGCACGACGCAACTCGAGAGCAGCTGTCTGTCTACAGCATCGTATGATGAAGTACGCACACTTATATCAATCCATGGCCAATTGACCATGATGTAAAGAATTCCTTATGAAGCGCAGTCTTCCTGGTCTCTTTCTAACTACTAGCTTTAATGTATTTTTTTTACTACTCAGCAAAGCCCAAATCGTCGCCATGTTGAAATGTAAGGTTATTACTAGCCGCAAGAATGTGTTCCCAGTGCATTACGTAAATGTACCCTTTCAGGGGTCGTAAGCAACCAAAATCTCATTACCTAAAAGCTAGTTGTGGCTCACCACACAAAAACGTCCAAAGTCTAATGTGCTAACCAACTAGAAGAAAATTTGATGAGAAGCGACACGTTACTACATAACTACAAGGTCGTAGTTGCTGCAATCGTATGATTGGTGTTGTGTTTATTGACCGATTTTGACGTTTTTCTTACACCATCTCCGTTTGCGTAGCAGCTGCAAGCAGCCAGTCTGCTTTGGGCTTAAGGTATGTGGACACCTATGTATGACATCGTTGGGTTTAATTCGTGCACTAATACAAACAAATCTGTTACAAAGAAGTAAAGAATAATCTAGTAGCTAAAATATAAAATACCCGATTGGTGCTATATGGAAATTACCAACTAATCGGTAGCTACCAAATGGCTAGAGTGTGTCGGGTGCCTAATTTTTTATTAGTGGAGAAGAGCGAGTGAAGCATAGACTGTAACCGACTACAAAATTAAAGTCTAAAATGGTAGTTTGGCTGATTGGTTGGGTGTGTGCTTTTAGTATTCTACAAGGTGTTTAAAAAAAAACGCTACACGTCGAATTTTTCTAAATCCAACAACCATTCCCCGTTGCTATAACCTTTATCCCTGACCTCAGTAAAGAAATCATGAAAGTTATTCCTGACCTGAGGAAAGAAAACTTTTATTTGCGTTTCAAATAAGAACGCAAAAGGTAACAAAAGCATGGGACAACCCTGGCTGGGGGGGGGGGGGGGATTGAGGCTTAATGGCACGTCGACAAGTTGGTCATTAGTGCCAACCTCAGTCACAGTGCAATAGTCCGAGTTGCCACTGCACTACACATTACAGAGATGTTATTTAAACCCCTAATCTAAATCTTGTCATACATCTGTACCTCCTGCAAAAATTGAAAAACACCGGACAGGAGGACAGACTTATCACCCAATTGACGCGCAATGTCATGCGGAAGATGGAAACGACAACGAACACCATCAAGATGGTGACAATCAACAAGGAAGTGCCGGACCGTAAGTGGCCGTCGACACCAAGAACATGCAGGAGGGTCAACCCCCCGCAAAAGGAAACAGTGAGTAAGTCGAGTGTGACCAACGCGCAAACGGGCCAACACCACCTCCTCACGGCGACTGCGGCGACACGCCGAGTGCCATTCCTCAACAGTGCCTTTAATAGCACGTAACTTATTACCTACTTGACTGTCCCACAAGGCTTGCCAATAAGCGTGTAACCTCAGACGCAGAGTTGGAAAGGCGTCTGAGGGAACAAGGCCAAGATCCCTCCGGAGCGGGCTAGAAACGGCCCCTTTCGCTGCAGAATCCGCTTGCTCATCTCCACCTATCCCAACATGGCCCAGGATCCAGCAGAAAAGCACGGTTTTCCGCCGGCCAGGCAAGCGGGAAAGCAAAGCTTGGACACGTTGTGTCAAGGGGTTCCGAGGATTGTAATTCGCCAAGGACTCCAGGGCACTCATGGAATCGCTAAAGACAATGAAATGTGTGCCCTGAAGGTCAAGGATCCATTCCACCGCCAAACCGAGAGCCAAAAGCTCTGCAGAAAACACAGAATAGCCTGATGGAAGGCGATGGGCAACCGTCACTCCCTTACACACACAAGCACACGCCACGCCAACGTCTGACTTCGACCCATAAGTAAACAGCCGCTGATAACCGGCGTACTGAGAACACAGCTGCCAGAACTCCTGCAAGTACCTTGCTGGTAGAGTGGAACCCTTCGGGAGGGACGCCAGAGCGAAAATGAAAATGCCACCTGGGACAAGCCAAGGGGCCACTGGCATCCCACCAAGCCTCAAGACGCAGGATATTTCAAAGGCTATTTCCTGACAGGACTGCTGGAGCCTATCGCGGAAATCACCCTTACCCACACTGCGTCTACCGACTCGCAAGTCTGGCCCAAAAACCATGGACCAAGCAGGACTGGATTGCACAGCACGCAACCGCACAGCATACTGAATGGCAAGCTGTCGCCGACGAATGGACAAAGGTGGCTCCGAGGCCTCAGCATAGAGGCTGACCACTGGAGACGTTCGAAATGCCCCAGTCGCCAGACGCAGGCCACTGTGATGCACAGTGTCCAACATCTGGAGAGTCGAGTCACTAGCTGAACCATAGACCATGGACGCATAATCAAGTTTGCTGCGGACAAGGGCTCAGTAGAGGCGCAACATGGCAGTGCGATCGGCACCCCATGAAGTGCCCGACAGAACCCGCAAGATGTTAAGCGCCCGCAAAGCCTTGTCCTTAAGTTGACGCAAGTGTGGAAGCCAAGATAACCTGGAATCGAACACCAGACCCAGGAAACGTGCCTGTGGGACAACAGGAATCTGTGCCTGTTCCAAGTACAGGCAAGGATCTGGATGCAGTGTTCGTTGGCGGCAAAAGTGGACGCACACCGTCTTGTCCGGAGAAAACCGGAAACCATTACTTACCGCCCAGGTCTGGACTTTGTTAATCGCCAGCTGTAGCTGCCGCTCGCAGGTCCGCATGCGAGCTGCCCGAAAGCGCAGGCTGAAGTCATCGACAAACAATGACTGGGGAACAGCGGCCTGCTGAGCAATGGGGTTGATCCCAATAGCAAACAAGATGACACTAAGAACACCACCTTGAGGCACACCATTCTCTAAGACAAACAGGCGAGAAAGCGTCGCCCCGACACGAACGCAAAAAGAACGGCCCGAGAGGTAAGCGGAAAGCAACAGTGGCATCTCTCCCCTCAAGCCACAGTCATAGAGATTACGGAGAATCCCATAACGCCAGGTCGTATCATAAGCCTTCTCCAAGTCAAAGAAAACCTGAACCAGATGTTGACGCAAGCAGAAAGCCTCCCTCACATCCGATTCAAGGGCAACAAGATAATCGATAGTCGACCGAAACCGTCGAAAGCCACACTGGGACGCAGATAAGAATCCCCGTGATTCCAACACCCAGACCAACCGCTCACTGACCATCCGTTCCATAAGTTTACAGACACAGCTAGTCAGAGCGATTGGGCGATAACTGGAAGGAGAAGTAGGGTCTTTGCCCGGTTTTACAATCGGGATGACCACTGCTGTCCTCCACACTGCTGGAATAGAACCCTCTGCCCACACACGGTTGAACATCCCCAGCAAGAACTGCTGGGAGGCAAGATGCAGATGTTTTAACAGTTGATAGTGAACATCATCAGGCCCTGGGGGCGGAGTCATGCGACTTGGACAAAGCTGAAACAAATTCCTGCCAGGTAAACGGCAAATTGTACTCCTCTAGCCTATCGGCGCGAAAGTTAAGAGAGTGAGCCTCTTCTCTACGCTTAATCCCGAGGAAACCAGGATCATAATGGTCATCACTCGAGACCCGCGCAAAAGCAGACCCAAGACAATCAGCGATATCCGGCACAGAAGAGATCACGGCATTCGCTACCTTTAACTGCGACACCGGGGAAGGCATGCTCTTCCCCGAGATCTGGCGCACCTTCCTCCACACTTGCCGAGAAGGTGTGGAGCGCGTGATTGACGAAATATAAGCCAACCACGAAGCACGCCTAGCCTCACAGATAACATACCGGGCACGGGCACGGGAGCGTTTAAAGGCTACAAAGTTTTCAGTAGTGGGACTCACCGTAAATGCACGCAAAGCACGCCTGCGGGCCTGAATAGCCAGTCCGCAAGCTGGTGTCCACCACGGAACAGGAACTCGTCTTGGCTGTGTGGACGTACGCGGGATAGTAGCATGAGCAGCAGCAAGGACCACATCAGTGAAATGAGTGGAAAGTTCATCCACATCAGAAAAGTCCTCAACCGCACGCTGAAATACAGCAGCCCCAGCAAAGGCTGACCACTCAGCTCGTTTAAGCACCCACCGAGCTGGCCTGGAGGCCACAGAACCCCCTCGTGTTGTGGACAACACAATCGGGAGGTGATCGCTCCCATGCAGATCGGCAGTGACAGCCCAAGTGGATGAACTGGGATGGCGGACCCCCTCTGCATCCACTCCTCAAGGATCCTCCCTTTGTTGTCCGTATGAGGTTCCCCCCACTGGACGTGGTGGCTGTTAAAGTCGCCCAGCAACAGAAAATGGGCAGGAAGCTGGCGGACCAGGTCCTCCAGGTCACCAACCCCAAAGACCTCATCCGGTGGCAAATAAAGCGAACAGACAGTAATATCGAAGTGGAAAGAAACTCTAACTGCTACCGCCTGAACCAGCACTGCAACACCACCATGTGCACGTGGCACAGGGTCAGCATCCAAACGGTAGACAGAATAACCTCGAACAACCGGATTATCAGACGCCTTAAAGCAGGTTTCCTGTAGAAAGCAGCACAGAGGTAGCCAATGCGACAAAAGCAGCCGCAGCTCTTCGGCATGGGTCCGATAACTTTGGCAGTTCCACTGAACGATGGCATGTGCTGGCATTAGGGCGGGCTGAAGACTGAATCATTCTCCTCAACTCCTCCTCTGGGCGATCCGAAAACATCTGAATCCTTACCCGAATCAAAAGATGGAGTGAGGTTCAGAATGAAGTTGTCCTCAGAAGGAGGAAAAAGTTCCGGAGAATTGGAACAGGAAATCTCTCCCTGCTCCATGGGCAAAGTAGTATCAAGATGTTGAGGGGACACAACGGACCCCTCAGCAAGCTGGCCGTTCAACGACCGTTTCACCTTCTCTCCTGGTGGCGACATCCTCACGGGTGGTGTTGAGGCTTTACCAGCAGGAGCCTTCTTCTACAACGTTTTCTGTGGTTCACTCCGGGCAGGCGGAGGTTTAGCTGAAGATTTAATCTGCCTGGGAACAGTCGGAACAGTTGCAGTAGCAGGAACAGCAGCAGGAGCAGAAGCATTTGCAGGCTGGGCAGTAAGACGGCAAGGCAGCAACCGGGTCCAAAGGACCCAAAAAACTCTGCAGAGATGGATGTTGCTGGGTCAACAAAGTAATAAGCTTGCCCACCGTCCTCGTCAAAAACCTGAGCTCAGCGCGTAAATCTGCCAAATCAGGAGACTCACTAACTGGGCCAGGCATTGGCGCACTGCACACCTGCGCAAAAGAACGAGTCATTGCCGGTGCCGATAGCTTGGCTTTCTTTCGGGCCTCCGAGTAGGAAAGCCCGTCCTTCACCTTTAGTTCCTGCACTTGACGTTCCTCAACATAAACACGACAGTCCCGTGAAGAGGCATGGTGCTGACCACCGCAGTTGACACATTGCTTCGGGCCAGCACAGTCAGCGCCTTCATGGGCTGCCTGAGCACAGGAAACACAGGTAGGCCTACCTTTACATGAGCAGCTGGTATGGCCAAAGCGTTGACAGCGGAAACACCGCATCGGATTCGGAACGTAACTCCTGACCTTCAAGCGCAGGTAACCAGCAGTAATGTGCTGCAGTGCAACTGGCGTATCAAAGGTCAGGAAAAAGGTGTCAGTTGGCTGGGCACCATTCTCGCCTTTCCGTGTCAAACGCCTCACAGCCGTAACACCCTGTGACTTGAGTTCGTCCAGGATGGCATCATCACTGAGACCCTTCAAATCAAAGCATGTCACGACCCCCTTGCTGCTGTTCAAAGTACGAGGCGGCTCGACATGCACTGGGCACGACCCCAGTGCACTCGCTTTCAAAAGCCTCTTCGCCTGACCATCGTCTGCAACTTCTACAAGGTATCCCCCAGCACGGAGCCGAGAGACACTTTTCGGATCAGAACCACAGATCCCTTTCAGAGCTTTGTGAACAGCGAATGGACCGAGTTGTGTAACATCTCGGCCCTCGCCTGTCACCACCAGGAAGTTCGGGACTTGGTCCCGACTCTTACTAAAGTCTGGTAACTGGGCACCAGGCCCAACCATCTCGGGTTCCCTCCTCTGGTGCTTGCTAGTGCAGCGAGGAGGGGAAGAATTTTGGGGGAAGAAATTTTATCGGGGGGGGGGGGGAAGAAGTTGCCATGTAGAGCAAAAAGAAGTCGCGGCGGTGCGCCCCCCAGAAAAGAAAACCCCGCACGGCACTCGGGTGATGCAGGGTCGGAAGCCGCATATCCAGGGCCCTGCACCAGGAAGCTAACACCGCCGTCTATCTCGGTGAGGTGGCAGCCTAAGCATGCCGAGAGGCGAGGCCACCAAGGAAGCCGTACACACCACCTCCGTCGATAACCCAAGCAGTTCGGGTCCGTGATGCAGATGGATACAGCCCAAGCCACCTCCCCACATCGACAGGACCCGAAAAGTCATAGCCAATTGACCTTAGGCCGGCTCGCCCAGGCCACCCGTCCTCCGGAATAAGGAGCCAAAGCCCGAAAGCCAGGATCTCCGCCTCCACGGGTTACTAGGTTGCAGCACACGGCCAACAAGCTGGGGGATGAGGATGAAAAGCTCATTGCCCAGAACGGGCAAATTGGAATCAAACCCAAAAGGGGATTCAAACCACTAAACATCCTCTAAGCAGCCACCCCGGGCCCGGTTTGTTCGGATGTCCCTTCACCTCTTTCCGACTAGTGCTTGCGACGGGTGTTAAACCTGCCCGCCATACGCACCGTAGGCGCACTCGCAAACTGTAGTGTTGAGGTTGCTAGTGTTCAAGACGGACTAAAAACCCTCCGCCACGCAGACTCTTGGCACACTAGCAGACCGTGATCTTGGGTTCCCTTTTAGTCGCCTTCTACGACACGCAGGGGTACGGTGGGCTTATTCTACCCCCAGCCCACAAAGGGTACCCTGGCTGGTCGGGGGGGGGG
>JAHWFP010029522.1:2721-30283 GCA_023313725.1 Lithobius niger
CCCCCCCCCCCCACACCCCCTCACCCAACCCCCCGCTGATATGACGTTACTATGACACTCCACCATGCAAAAATTTGGGTGTTCTCATCTCGCCTCCGACGATAAATAATGACCAGTCACTTACAAACGTCAAATTTATCCATACGTTCTAATGAACAATACCCTATTGAGCTGTATGTTCTGGGCCTGTCTTAGTTGATATATGTTGGGTTGGTCTTGTACGAAGAAACCGGATTGGGTGAATGGGCTAACTTGTAACAACGAAGCACAAATCAGTGGTTATGTCACAACGTCCTGAGCATTTGATGTAAAGCATGGGATACAAAACGCCCATTTGGAACGTTTGTCTTGAAAATGTTAAGAATATTCAGGTAATTCAAAGCTGAAACAGTTAGTCGTATTATGTAGAGATGGCAACTTTAGGTAACAGATTTTATACCACGGCTGTGACGTTACGATGACTCAACGCCATGCTAAATTTCCGTTGGTTAAATCCCGTTAACCAACACAGGGAGTGTGCGTCATCGCAAAAAAGTGTGGGTTATCATGTTACCTCACACTTTTGCCAATAACCCACACTTTTGACACTTCCGAATCACGCGACCGGGAACGCACACACCAACAACCAACTACATCGTGAAAAAAAAAAACGTAACGCAATAAAAACGTACAAAACTTAATTACTATAAAGGAATGAAATCCCATCCCTGCAAACTCTTATACGTTTGGCCAATATCTAAGCCATTCACGCTGCGTTAACTCCCCCCTCCCTCCACAAAGTAAAATGCAATGACCTTCATTCATACCGATACCATATTACCGTAGTTTTTAAACAATTCTCAAACTAAAAATGCTCAAAATGAATTACGTATCTTCCCAGAATGTCATTCTATCCCTGCAGCCTTTTATCGAAGTTCTATCACTCCGAAAAGCTTCGAAAACACAAGCAACCTGTCTAGCATGAAATATGGCGAAACGACGCTGTGTATCCTCCTGCCTATACTTCCCCCACAAATGGACGCAAACGACTCGTCGGTCTACCAACCACTCCACACTCAGTAAACTAAAATGGAATGACCTCCAGTTATTTTAAGATATTTTCACAAAACACAAACACGTTTTAATTAAATAAGAGTTAGCTTGACGTCCCAACCGTGCTATAAATAAGTTATTTATTAAGAAACTATTGATTATCGATTTTTAAATGACGATTGCGATGTTTGGCCACTCGACATGCAAATCGTCTCGGGGGCTACGCCCTCTCGACGTATTTGCACGTCTCGCGGCTAAATCATCGCAGCCGTGGTTTAAAAATCGATAACCAATAGTTTTTAACCAATAACTATTACTTACACTACACATTCGAACTTCATAACAATGGTCTTAAACTCCAGTGTTTTTCCCGGACAGTAAGTCTCTAGCATTCGGCTGTTTGTACGTTGTTCACCATACAGGCACCCTCGAGACCTTGTGGCATTTGGGCACGTTTACGCAATGACTCGCCTTTGCAATCTCGCAGCTAGAAGCTAGAAATCACCCGAAGTTCCAACATGGCAGCGGCTTTATATATGCCGCCTCGCAACGTAAACAGCCAATAACGTGAGTTCTGAAGCGTCTGGAAAATTATTTCATCATGAGGAATTCTTTATATTATTGTAACGGATTATAAGATTGCAAGTATATATTCAAACGATGTCGGATTTAGTTAATCCAGGTCGTTGTTGCCATGGCAACGACACCTTTGCCATCGCGATTGAATTCTAGCTGCGAGAATGCAAAGGCGAGTTGCTGCATAAATGCGCCCTTAAACCAGAATTACCAAAGCTTGAAACTCAACTACTGTTAATGTCCTTGTGTGGTAACGCAGTTACTATACACCATCCTAGCTTGCATCCAATCCGTTCTTTGCAACCCATTAAAAACCACCCACTGCACATCATTTTGCCTTCATTTCTATTTTATTCTGTGTACTTTAGTACGTTTCACTCTTTCTCTTTCTGTGTACAAATGACCACAAGGTCTTAGCTTGTTTGGCAATGACTGAATTGCTGTTTTAAAATAATTTAGCGTATTAAATGATAAAAGAAATGTAGACAACAGTTTATGCTGATAATTCACAAAACTTTACAGGACGAGCCACCAGAAAATAATAATACCACTTCTCAAAATTATTAACTTGACACCACAGACACGTATCCTACTATAAAACACGTAACCACAGCAACGATCACTTTGCTGCAACTCTTGTGTCTTTCAACGTGAGGCCTTACCGGGACCATACACTTCTTTTTTACACTGAGGTAACTTGATGTTTGCTCTTGATGCCACAATGTTTAATATTATAGATTCATAGAGAACTTCATACGAATTGTCGCCCTAGTCCGTATTTTGTTATAACGCTATTCAATTTATAGACATTCTGTATTAATTTTAGATATAGAACAAACTAGATTTGTTATTTTTAAAGGCATATCAAGAGACTGTATTATTTCAAGCACCTTTTTTTAATGTCCCATACGCAAAAAATAGATTCGATACACCATTTTGATGGTCTACAGCCAGAAATTTACCCTGAGCATGATCATTTCGTGGGGATGGCCCCAGAGAACCTCCCCTGCCCAAAGATCTGACGATTTTTTGTTGTTCTACTTAGATGGAATGTTGAGAATTTTTTCTAAACTGAAGTTTAGGAATTTATAAATTAGAATTATAAAAGATAATTCTGTTTTGTGCCATGCAAACAGTAGTTGACTATTTAAAAAGAAAGAAGACTATATTTAGAAGAGAAAATACTATTTAGAAAACTATTTAGAAGGCTTAATTTTATCCTCCATTGCTTTCATTTTGTCGTTGCTAAGCTGCGTATTCGTCTACCTTTACTTTCGTTGCTTTGCTGGTTTCGTAATCTTGTCATACTGTGTTGCTTTACGGTATATGCATGACATCATAGATCTTCACTCATTGTTCTACACGTAATCCTGATAACAGGTTAAGAATGTAAAATCTATTCTGCTAACATTAGTTGTTACATTTATCAGTTATTTAGAATATACCAAAGTGATAATCCTTTGTTTCATAGAGAATTCGGGATGTGAAAGTACTAGACATTAAGTTAAGAGTTCAATTTTGCAAAATAGGCATTCTGCAAACTTCTTACTTAAACTATCATTAAGTACATCATCTCCGAACAAATAAAAGGATCACCCCAAGTAACACCTAACTATGAAACTTAACCTTTAATATTAGTACAATAGATTTACATAGGCTACGTTAACTGAGGTATTATCAGGAATGAGTATAGAACAAGAAGATAATATATTATCACTGATTTCATGGATTTTTAACATGCATACCACGTGCCTAGAACTGAACAAGCGTCTAAACCTTCACAGATCTATAAACCAACGAATTTACTGATTGAACCAAAATGAAATGAAAATCAGGACTTTTTAAAATTCTTCATAAAGTATGAACTTCATAAGGTACGGACCTGTTATAGGGTTCGTACGTCCTAACCTAACCAAATTCCAGACCTTTTTCATTCTTTTCCAGGCTTCATAGTTCCATTTTTCATGCTCGTTATTTCGAATTTCGCATGCCTCTTGCAATATGCTTAACACTAAATTGAATGGTGCTTCTTGTTCATTCCAGGATTTCCAGTCTAATAATATAATATGTGGTTTGAACACCAGTTAGGGTGTACAAGAAACGGCAGGGCAAGGAGAAGCTGAAACATCAGACAAAACAAAACTCGTGTCTTTTTTGGAAACGTTTCAGATCAACTCCACCCAGACAATGACGGAAAGCATCCACAGTAGCCACCGAAACCACATCCGCAGGAAGAGAGTTCCATGGTGTGACAACCATAACTGTAAAAAAAGGATCTGCAGACCACCAACATGGCTAGCGGTTTCACAAGTTTATACATATGTACTCCTCGAGTGTGTTTCATCGTTGACAGCTCGACTAAAGGGATATCTATAGGTATAGAAATCCCCTTTTAATTTCAAAGGTAAGAATAAGATACTCCCTTCGACGACGTAGTTAAAGGTAGTTTAGTTTAAGGCGCTGTAGGTGGGTCGCGTATGGTATATTTTTGAAGCCCTTCAAGGACCGGGTGAAACGGCGCTGGAACGATTCAAGATGATCAATGTCCTTTAAAAGATCTGGGAGCCCAAACTTGGCAAGCAGACTCAAGCATTGGCCTGACATAAACATTGTGCTGACAGTACTACTGACAGTCTGTCACAATTCCATCTTTACAAGTCTCGAAAAAAGCATAACGAAATCCCAGACTTTTTTCAGTTTTTCCAGTTATCGTGCAAACCGTGTCTTTAAGACATCTCATTCCTACCGGTCTGCCATTCTTCATTACTATACTGGATTATTTTTGTTTTAGTGGGCATTATTGAATTCTTAGAATATTCTTAAACAATTTTATTCATAACCAAAAATCAACAATAAAAACGTACTTAAATAAACTGTCGTACAATTCCCAAACATTGTTGGGAGGAAAGCCATCCTGGTCGGTTGGTCAATATCGCACGTGTCATTAGTATCCCCTTCGTCTTTAATGCACTGAAATGCAAATTGAAAAATTAATAAATGTATACCGCATTATTGAGAAACGCGGTAGTCCATTTTAAAATGCAGTTAAATCGTACAGGGTCCAGAAAATCCAAGACGAATTTTTTATCCTTGTATTTCAAATATGCAGTAAACAAAATAAACAGATGCAAATTCATTTCCCTTGTCTTCGGACTTGAATGTCACATTGCCAGAGTGGAATTTCGACCGAAGGCCAATGCACTACCTCTCAGCCATACTGGTGACACAGGCCAAGTAGCTATGTGTGTGCTGTTGGCGTCTTGATAGACTTCGATTGGTAGAGTTGTTGAAGCCGTGTCATGGCTCAACAGTAAGAACTCGGCATTTGGTTTCGACAGCTTGCAGATTTCTACTATTTGTATTTAGTGTCGATGTTAAGAAAACAACAGGTGCTGATTCTCCCCATTTCCACATGAAATCATCAAGAGTCATTCCACGAGTCTAATAAATCTGGATGCAGAACTATTTACGTTACCTTTTGGACTTAAATGTCAGACTGCCTGAACGTGGAATTCCACCCACTATCTTTGAAACCAAATGCTGCGTTCCAACCACTGAGCCATACTGACACGGCTGGTGGTAGGACCTCAGCATTTGATTTCAAAGACGTGGGTACAATTCCCCGCTCAGGCAGTCTGACATTTAAGTCCAAAAGGCAACGTAAATTGATTTTCATCCGTATTTATTAAACCCTTTTTGAGCCCGTTTGGCTTTCCACCCTGTGTAATTCCATGAGTACGCACTCGTTACAAGAGAGCCTAAAAATTTACTGAGAACTGTCCCACTTGCTAAATCTCGCAAAACGTAATTGTAGCAATTCGTTAACAGTGCATACCCAAATAATATGTTCCCACCTGTACTAAGTTAATTTTTACTGTGTCCACACTGAAGCATGCTGTCGGGGTGGGCATCTGAAGTCCTGCTTTCCACTAAGATGTGAAAGATCGGAATGAGTCCTGATCCGAGACTAGACCTAGTGTGGACGAGGCTTTAGACATTTTTTTCCCGGGAAAAATATCCCCCTTTTTTGGGGGGGGGGGTGGCCGCATAGTTATAAGTTACTTAATGGCTGAACTGTTACAGTAAGCAATAAAATCAAAACAGATACGGGAAAATATGTGATAGTTTTCTTCTTGACACCAGCTTTAACAAATGTAATTATACTTTGCCCAGCTTGTTAAAATTATTAGTTAAATAATATTGCCGTAAAGAGGAAATAAAGAGCAAAATATACCAAAAACGCCAAGGAGTTAACTTCGTGGGTGTAGAGAAAGATATGCTACATGCAATAATGACCAAAAAAAATTAATGTCTCATCTTCAATTTAGTATTCACAAGTTTATTTTAGCTTTTATCTTGATTGTTTCGAGTTATCATAATGATCTATTCTGATGGACGAGGTCAAATAACCAGGTTCACTTCCCACACGCGCATTTTCGTTATTATGACATTTTTTACTGCTGTTGTTTTTAACGTTTAACGTATTTTCTGGAGATCCACATAATTGGCCTTTTTGGTGGTCCCGTGTGTTTGTTTACAGGTCTATTCCTTTCCAAACTACAAACTAAATCTTCTGCTATGTTTCGTATCTCTACTCTTGCTATTCGGCCGCTTTATATTTATCTGCTGTAGCTTACAAAGTATTGTGTAATTGCAAGTAATTGCGGTAATTGTGTACTATTACGATGTTATAATAGTAAAACTTGTTTTTAACAGAGATGAAGAAAGAAGTAAACTTACAGAGACTGAAATATTAAGAAGATCATTCGGAATTCCACTCTCTGCCCAGATCTTCTCTAAAATGGGTCCGAAATTGTCATCCTCATCTGTGTATACGGATTTCTTCTTGCAAATTGGTTCAAAAACCCGACCAATGTGAGCAGGACAAACTGTAATGGCTGGAAATTGTATAGAATTATATTTAGCAACATTTTGCTCAAGTGATATAGGATGTCCCAAATAGGTCATGACGCGATCTCCGAGCTGAAATACACAGAGTAAGTATAAAGCAACCACTGAGGTAACCCAAAGTAATCTGCTGTATTTGTTTGTGGATGTTATCACGTTTTGAATGCCAGGGATATTAACGTGACGATTCTCTGCATTGAGTTTTTGATGATTGGAGCATCTGACACGTTTCCATTTTGGACGTCCGCCACTTCTGTGCTGATTTAGCAATACACGTTGCCGGTGCGGTTCCTGTGTACGATGTTTCGGGAGATTTCGTTGTCGAGAATTTTCTGGTAAAAAAAACATTATTAACTGATGTGATCAGCACGATGAGCAAGAGATTGTAGAGCCTTGTAATCGACGTACGTTGCGTGTTCTTTATCGGTGAGATGTTTGTGTTTAGAATGATCAATAATTACCAGTTATTAATTTGGTCAGGAGACTGGCTGGAACACGTTTAGAGATCAACAATTTTGTTTTCAGGAAAGTCCGTTGCTGCACGATGTTATCTGTTTACTGAAAATGGAACTCGTTTATTGATGAATCGACCTGTACACGGGAATGCCTTTTTGAGGTAATAGCTCTCATCATCACGTGTCACTGTTTCTGTCCTAAACGATTTATTCACGAGACAACCACGTGCACATTGACGACTCTTAACAGCTGGTACTCATGATCCATACACGTGACTTTGGTTTAAGATGAAAAGATGATTGTAGCCCTTCAACAGGATGAATGAATTCTTTAGGAATCAATACTTTTTCTGTTAGGAAACTGCCAGAGTTATATATGGTGTGATAAATCATACAGAATTTATTGGCAAAATTAATGGAAAAACAAAATAGTTAGAAATGAGGGGGGGGGGGCGTTGTGGCTTAATGGCGCATCAACGGCTAGGTCATTAGCGCCATCCTCAGTCACAGTACAATGATAATGGGTTGCCACTGTGCCACACATTACACAGATGTTAAAAAACCCTAAATGTAGACCTTATCATACTCCTGCAACAATTTAGAAATTCTGGACTGGAATACAGACTCACAAGAGAGCAAATTGAATTTGGTTAACGACGTTGTGAATTAGCAAGTTTTATTGTTAGTTTTCGTATGTGTTTTACACAAGGCAACTACCTCATATAACTCACCAACATGGTCTCAAGGAAGAGGGGACCCCGATGGGTCCCAGTCATTCAAAAATTCTTTTAAAATAGACCAAACTTTTGGTCCAATCAGCCTCTGTTTGGAGACAGCAAAGATTACACAATAACCAGTCAAGGTTAGACAAAAGGTGGTGTTTGCTGAAAGAAGTTAAGGAAAAAATGAATCACGGAAAATTCGACCTCGGACATTTCATAGCTAGTTAATTCGTCCCCCATTTATTCCCCCCCCCCCCACAAGTTCGTTCCCAAGCAGAAGCTATAAGACAAAGCACAGCATATTGGCCCGACTGGTCAGCTACGGAATGGTCGATCTGGGCATAACATATGGGGAGGGATTTAGGTGCGGGTGTGCCCCCCCCCCCCCCCCCCCGCCGCGAAAAGCATGGTTGGCGAAGTACAAATAGTTAATAGCAAAAACAAGCGCTGAAAATATTCTGCAAAAATTTGCTTTAAACGACTTTAACCAAATTTCGACCTCACACCTCTATCCTCTCCTCTCCCCAATGTTTTGTATTCAACGCTAATGCGAACTGAAACAAATCTACGACTAAAAGAACGCACCAGATCACACATTGTACTCTAGCAGAATAGGTTGAAATAATTGTTTGAATGGAACAACAATTCTAAAGAGCTGCTGGATCTTCGATACCTTCGGAGTGGAGTTGGGCATTGGATTCACCTACGAAGTCAAGTTAGCCCTTATGATTAATTACTGATAAACTGTGTATTTTTCATACAATTTTAGTTGTTATTTTTTTAAAGAAGCATGTTATTTGAAATATAAAAAATATTTTTGCAAAAAAATAGTCGAAAGAAAAAAAATCGTAAAGGAATTTCGTACGTGAACAAAGTTTAAATAGTTAATTTCTACGAAAATGAAAGTGTGAGAAGTACACATCATAAACTTACTAATAAGTATTTTGTTTTAAGTGTCCTCAAAACACTCAGGCAAAACTAAACAAAAAATACACTAAAAAAATGGAGGACGCATAATATTGAGCTGGCGGAAAAAAATGTAAGGGGACGAATTCTCTGTGGCGGATTTATCGGGGACGAAATTATATGGTCTCGAAAAAACCCAGGCGGCCCCAAAATAATCCGAAATCTTGGTATTTTAAAATAAACAATAAACCTTGGACTTTCATTGTCTAATACTACATTCACGAACATCTCAGCTGATTCAACTGGGTTCTTTCACAACGATGCTGGGGAAAAACGTTTATGGGTGGTGTTTCTAAACTAGAGGGAAGTGAGAAAAACTGTTTCTTAACTCGAGGCGACTGATCCAAACTCATCCCACTTGATGTAGCGTGACGTCACGGAGCTGAGTTGCTGAGACAAGTGAGGCAGGTTTTTTTCTCGCCTCGTGTTTCTAAACTGTAGGAAGTGAGATATGGAATATGCCTAAATTTAGATACAAATCCAATTAAACAGAGACTAATAAGCATCTCTATTATGTTGTTACTAACATTTTTCTCGCAGATAATAGATGTGGCAGCGATGATTGCTATTTTTTTTTCTAATCTTGAGGACAAGTCAGGCATTGGTGTTTTTAAACTGATCGGTTTTGATGACGTTGTGGTGCGTGGCTTAGAGATATCCATCTCGCTCTTCCCTCTAGTTTAGAAACACCCTATAGTAACAATAAACCTTCTTAGCTTGACTCACGCCAGTTTGTCGCCACCAAATGATTGAGATTACTTTGTGAAACAGGACATCAATATGTTTCTGATTAGTAGCCGAGAGCCTCGGAATTTTGGGACACTTACAATAGTAGAATTTATGAAACTTACCATTTGTGAAAGACTGCTAGAAGGAACGGAGAATACTTGACCAACCAAATGAAAGGCTTCGATTCTTAGACACGCACAATAATAACAAAAATAGTAAAAATTAAAAAATCGAAAAGTGCAAAACGATGCGCTTCAAACTTCATGCTGCATTTTCTGGTAACTGACAAAGCTGGATAGTGCTGAGGCCAGTTGCTACTGAAAAAGTCCCTCCAAAGAAAGGGCGCTTGTGCCATTTGGGGGAATGATGGGGGTGTTATTTACTTCATTTAAACTTACTGCTGGTGAAGTAATAGTACGTTAAACTTCAGTTACATATTCCGTGAAAGTGATTTAAGCTTCACGAGGAGGACAAGTCTAAGGCCCAGAAGCTTTTGCCTGTGGGTGGAGGTGGAGGTGTTGTTGGGGGAATAAAACGGGTTAGAAAAACGAGAAAGGTTGGGGCGCATTTGTGCCTGGAAGGAATAGGGGTTATTGAGACTTTATGACGCGTCAACAGCTAGATCTTTTAGCGCCAACCTCAGTCACAGTGCAGTAGTCTGAGTTGTTACTGCGCCATGCAGTACTGATAAGTTAAACAAACCCCAAATTTAGATCAAGCAGCGGTCATAGTGAGAAAGCCATTCGCAATGGGAATTTTTTTGTCTTGTGGAGCAGAAAAACGTACCGGATGGACCAAAAGTGTTGCAGCCAGATGGCTTCATTGCCATGGTACAATAGCGGTATGGCCCGTCCGAGACTGCTATGGAACAAAACTTGATGGTTTATGCGGATCACGGCAGCATACGACACTATACTCGTAGTTAGCTGTTGGTGATTAGCGAGATGTTCCGTTTCCTTAAAAAATATACAGCTATCGCATAAAAAGAAGTCGTGATCACAACAAAAAGACTAAAATATACTTGTATTTCTCCCACAATGGCTGCCTCGTTCTTGTTTTAGACCACGCTGCATGATGTAAGTTGACAATTTTAACAATTTTTCAGTATACGTTTTACTTGTTCTTATGTAAGAACGTTGCATTTGAACTTGTATTGTTGCAATACGATTTTTATTTATTTTATTTATTTATTTCAAGGACGGTAGCCTTCCACAGGCCATATGCCCTATACGATTTTTAATAATTGTTTTTAATAATTGCTTTTAATATTATAGGAGTAATGTTATGAATTGGTGCTATGTGGGTAGTACGTGACTGACTATGGAAATGTAGGCAACCTGTCCTCTCTGAGAATAACCAATCCATTGTGGTCGAAGCATAAGTTTGTTTTTATCTTTTTGTTGTACTCACAGTTTCTTTTTATGCGATATCTAGAACTTGCACACGTCACGTTTTTATTTTAAATATGCAGCTAAACACAAGCCTATACGAAACAAGACATTAACTGTTCGTTTTACAATGGAAGGGGACTGTCATTTCGTAAATTCTATGTTGAGGATGATTAAACAATCTATAGGTATTTCCTATAGTTAGCATTGATGCTGAGCATAGTTTCGTACGCCCAGTGAAGTTTTATCAAACTTTTTTTTTATGTACGTGCCAACATATTTCAAACAAATCAAATATAAGTGTTTGGCTTGGTGTTCCGACCATGGTATTTTCACAAATAGTTACGTCATTAAATTACATGGTAATTTTCCTTGTTTGTCGAAGGGGAAATTCGGACTCCAGCAATAATGCATTCCATCCAACAACGACTTTAAAAATAAATTTTAAAAGAACGACATAAGCATGAGAAAAATTACCCTAAAGTTTGGTTGTAGTCGTATGGGGCAAAGTCGTATTTCCCTTATTCGTTGAAGGGGCACATCGAATAAAGCAACAATGAATATGAGGGAGCTGTCGCAATTATTAAAGAAGGTAATGTTGGAGTTTTAGAATGTAGTGCTGCAGGAAAATCCAAAGAAACGTTCCAAAGAAGTATATCGTTTTATGAGAATTGTGAGAATTCCAAAACTGTGAAAAATAAGTGTTCAAAATAAGTATACAGAATTAAGTTTGCAAACATTGTTAACCTTTGTTGAGTATTGTTGCAGACATGTGAATGCAGAATCGTTTTAACAATGGCCGGGGTGAAATTAGGGTAAAGATATGTTCAGTTATGATATGCCCTGGGATGTGTTTGAACAGTGGAAATTAACCATTCCATTATGTGCTAAACATTTTCACAACCTAGCTTCTTATAGTTGTACAGTAAGTTGCGGGAGATTTCAGATTTCCGCTTGAAGACATTTTCATTAAATGACGTCACGTAGACCTTCCATTGTTGTCGAATGCATGACATTGTGTACGTAAGTATCTTCAATGGTTGTTCCCCAAAGCAACGATTGATAAGAAAACTGTGATCTTCAGTGACTGAAGCCAAAACTATCGGATGGCAACAACGCCATGATTGTTGCCATTTTCAGCTCTTCTACTTCCGTCCTTAGTCTCTTTAATGTAGATGCATCACTTCAAAACTGTTTTTGTTTAGATTTAAAATTCGAAAATAAAAAGCACAGCAGTTCTTAATTAGGAACCAATGTACATTAAACTCATTCCTATTAGGTTCTTAAGTAGTGTCATGGGGCATCCCTTGCTCCCAGTCTGCCTGCTGCTCATGACCTTGGTGTGCACGCCCCGAGCAGCTTGAGTAGTCATTCCTGCCACTGAGTTGGAGCAGCTGGTCGTGAGACTGAGAGCATGGCCGGACCTAGGCAGCAGTCGGGAGGAGGAGAGCCAGAAGATGACTCCCCACCCGTGCAGTGAGTAACAGTGATCATAGAGATGACAAGATCTGGAATAAACCTAGTGTTTTGGAAAACTTGACTCGAGTGAATGACTGAGTTGTGAGTTCGAGAAGGATTCCCGTGGCAACGCAGCAGCCAACGTCATCCGGGTAGCTGCATTGTCACAGTGTTTCATAGCCCATCCGATTATTCGAAGCTTAGTCAGCTGTTTCACGGTACATTGTTTAGGTAAAAAAAAATTAACCAGCAGACTGCATCATTTACCTATGAAGTCAAGTACAGAACTAACCCAGAAAAGTGCACAGAACTGCAAGGAAGGGTAGATTGCGACTATTCCGTCCCATTATCGAGCACAAATAATTTTTTTTTAATTAAGTAAATACATTAAAATAATCATGCAAAGAATCGTCAAAGATTGGAAATAATAATGAAAAAGGAACCCATTTTTAAGAAACATTGACAATGATACCTGGCTTTTCCCCTCACTTGACCCTCAGCATTTGGCGATGCCATAGGGGATCATTGTGTCTCTGGGTAGGTCTAACCTTGGTGGTAAGGCATTCGTGACCCCAACCAAATACTATCTACCCTTCCTATGCAGCCGAGCCATCATCTTCGTCTTAAACATTTAAACTCTTTAACTTTTATAATTTATAATTTACAAAGGTTTGTTTTAACACCGGATGGCAGTTAGTGACCACCAGGTCCTTGCCATTCCAGTTCTGTTTGCAACAAACTTACAGTATTATTAATATATTATTATTATTATTCTCGCCTGTGCAAAACCAGGCTAGGGATGGAAATCTCGGACAGATTCGGAAGATGGAGTGCACAAGCCAAGGGGAGGAAGGAAATCCTTTTACATTGGGCTGGTCGGTTGCCCCAAAGAACAACGTATACATATACACATATATACAGTATACAGTACATACACACACACACACTATGGACAAGAATGTCTATGGTGCACCCTGAGCAGTGACTGGATGCTTGACTGTGACATAACAAATACTGACGTTACTGACAGAACTAAAGCTATATCCAGCCAGGGACCGTAACATTTTGATTCCACGCATCGACTACACCAAAGTAACTTTTTCCCCTGTTAAAAGGAGCGTAGTGGTTCTTGTCTAAAATTTATCCGTTTTTGTTTGGGCAGCCGAACAAGAGGTAAAAATCAAAGAACTGCTTTTAAGTAAATTAACACGATATTAGAGGTGAGCTGCCTGCGGTTGGATATTAATAACAAGTTCGTGCATTAAAGTACATGAGGTTTTGTTAACCTGTGGGTATAATTTTGCTGATTATGTTCGGAACAAATCGCAACGTAGCAGAAATAGATGCAAATCAATAAAATAGAGAGCGTATGATCCAGATGAATAAAAACTAAATTGTGAGCTGTTGGAATGGGTGTAGATAAGAGAAAGAGCTGTCAGCCTCGTTGATTTCATGTTACTTGCTAGTTAGCTAGGTTCAGCAATGGAATGGCCGATGAGTCGCTGAGTAACTTGGGTCAATATTTTCATACTGGTCACTTGTTTATGGGTACGTATGATAGACCCGTTTGTTGACCTACAGACCCACTGGCCCATAATAACCCACTGATCAAGAATGAACTTTTATTTTTCATAAAAGCTCGTTGTCCAGAACAGTGCGTATAAAGGGAACTATTATTAGTATTAAGTGCTACTTTATGGTGCCTATTTCTTTAACATGGTTTTAGTATAAAGCTGTAGGCCAAAACATTTTAATTAACCTGTGCATGTCTTTTTCTGAATACTGGAATTACACGCAGTATAGTGGGCGTCGAATTTTGAACATGTCTAATGTTGCACTGAATTGTGTATTAAGGATTAATCGTTCTTAATAGGTGCTATTGTTTGTGCAGACAATACCAGTAACTTATGCGTTACTTACCACCGTTGAAAATAGAACAAAGTTGCATGGTTGGAGCACTTTTAAGCTGTGGATACTGCTAAAAATGAGGAGAATGTAACAATGAAGTTTTTATCCAGGAAAAGAATGCTTTTTAAATTTTTTCCCATTTTGTCATAATAAAACGTTTTGGTATTATTGGTATTGTTAGAAATTACACCTCCACCTTTTAATAAAGTCTATTTACATTTATTTGTATTAACTGATAATAACACAGTTTTAGTATGAAGACATACATTCCAATGCATACAAGGATGGTAGTGCACGTTTGACCATAGATTGGTCCCTATTTAAAGTAAATAATTATTAGTGCTCCTGTAGGAAAAATATATCTCCAACTTTCAGATGAACATGTACATCCAGTTTTGTTAATTACATAGTAATGGCACAGTAGTGGTTAAATTCAAAACGTCGGTGGCTGTAATCCAGTACTAGGGCAAATTTATTGCAAAACTATTGTATCTAGTACATTTTTGTAGAGACAAAATAAAGACTTGATCTGATTTCCTTTAATTATATTGAATTTAATTGAGTTTAATTTTATTGCCATTTTATGAAAAGTGTTCTTCCCACAAGAACCCTGTACCTTCTAAAGTTAGAGTTAATATACGTAGGTCCATTCCTGTTCATTTTTCCTCCTCTACAACTTTTGTGTTTTTTATTCGATATGTTATATGGTTGGAGAGATACGGCCAAAAAACTCAAAATCGGCCGCCAACATTTTGGTTTTGGGTATTTTTCAACATGGCAGCCACAGCCCAACTTTTACAGATGCTTACTTTTAATGTATTTTAGTAAGGATTAGTGCTGAACACCTGCAAAGTTTCGATTCCTGGGATTTTGTTCCCAAAAATGACTACAACAGCTGAGCAATCGTAACACGGCGGGGGATAATGAATATTTTAAGTCTATCTCCCTATCCACTTGGTAGAGTGAGTGTTGACTTGAATAACTGGGAATGGGATCGTAGTGGTTACACAGCAGAGGTCCCAAAAAACGTGTGTGTGTGTGTGTGTGAGTGACAAAAAAAAAGTATTCAACATTTGGTTCCTACTGCTATTCATATAGTTTTATTCTTGCATAATAAACAAACGCCAACTAAATTATAAAAAAAAATAAAATGAATATGAATGAACAATTTACACGGGTCGAATTAATGGTAACTGGGTGAATATAGACAGTGACAATTCAGTTTCCTTGTTCCATAGGTAACAATCCGTAATTTTAGGCCATTGGGTTACCCTGGGCATGGTGATGCATTAGGTGTTGCATCCACGTCAGTAGGTGAAATAGTGAATCACTACGCCAATTGTTCTATCCTGATCACTGGGTCATTCTGAGTACGTAAGCCAACCTGGATCAGGGGAAGAATTTGGGTCACGGGGTCATTAGGATACTGACTTACGGTTCATGGGAATCATGGGTTACTGGGTTGTGGATCACAAGACGAGTGATCCATTCCGTCTCTTCTACTCATACAGCTGCGCGTACTGCTACTACTCTCGGCTACTGATAAGCCTACTAATTACGGCCCGTAAGGTTAAAAGATTCGACGAAAATTAAACTTTAACTCATAGGTAGCAGTGGCAAACGGAAATGCTTTTCGCTAAAAAGAGAGTTACAGCTAGAAGCAAGAGTGTACAGAGTGAGCGTCAGTGCAAATTCAGTACTGCAACCAGTATTGTGATTGTGACTGGAAACTGAAGATGGAACACATCTCATTGCGTTAAATTGTGCGTCCATAGCTAACACGTGTAGCTACAATGTCTGATACAATGAATATTTTAATATTATAGAAAGCAAATGTGATATTGTAACGCCAACTAAAAGCGTATGTTTAGAGTGGACAAAAAAAGCAAAAATGAGTCCAGAATCTAAACATTCATTTTCAGCAGTTTTAGTGTTTTTCGAGACTTCGGTATGATTATATTATAAATTTTATTTATCCACTATAGCTGTAATTTTTTCAGGCTTACCAGTTGGTCGATAATTATCGAATTGGTCGTTATTTTTTTTTCAAAGTCGTTAAAAGTCGATAAAGTTCTGTTATGTTGATAAAAGTCAATAAAATTAAGTATCGAAATAAATGTACTGCAAAAAGCCACATACCGTATTTTTTTTTAGTATTGGCGATTTGTCGCGGTGTCTACACGAAAGCAGTTATAAAACGTGAACTTCCGGTTTCACTTCGATAAACGAACTCTTTGAGTTGCTCTACAGCATGAATGGTGTCCCGCATTTTCGCTATACCTCTACCGGAGTTACTGTTGTGGGAAAAAGTTTTTTTCGGGGGGGGGGAAGTAATTTATTATGGGGGGGGGGAGAATCAGCCGTACAAACAATTGTTTTTTTTTTGATAACCGTAGACCAAACATTAATCACGTATCTTGGTGACTGTTGCTTGCATTTGCTGTTTTTCATTTTTTCAGTTCGTGTATGTCTGACGAGGTCTTATTCAGTAGATATTCGGCCGATATTTAGTCGATATTTGGTCCATATTTTTACGATGGAAAGGTCGATAATTTCGATATTTTTATGCGTAAGGACCTCTGGCAACCCTGCTTTAGTATTCATTTTTCAATTTTTGTTCGAACCGGCACAGGGAGGAGGCAGTGACTGTGCTCGTGAGAACATTCGTAAAGCAAGAAGGAAAAATTTGAGGTTTCTTACCCATATTAACTCTACATGTAGGTTTTTGGGAGGGGAAAATGTCCCCTGCTGCCTTCCTCTGAATGTACCACTGAACCGGAAAGCAAATTGGTGAAACCATGGCTGAGGCACGTTATAGGGAAGTCATAATAAATCGTTATAACTTTTATTTTATGCACATTATGATGTGTGCAATGGCGAGGAAAGGAAAGGGGCATACGGACAGCGAAATATTAGATGGTATTGAGGCTCCCATTTCATCTCCCATTTAACTGGGGACCATTTTTCAATTCAGGAAACTCATGCCATACATACATACTTTACTCCAATAAAAAAAACCTCTATTTCCACCACATTAGCTACAACTGAAGCTTGTGGCACTATGGCTTGGCCTTGAGGGTAATAGGTTTAGTTATTAACGTTGTTCAGGCACTGCAGAAGGAGTGTTTGGCACATTATGACTAGCTCCTGTGCCAAGGCTTAGCACCAATACAGACCCTTTTTTCAAACCGAAAAAGCACACCCGTGAACAGAGGCTGGCTATACAAGAGTCTCGGGTGGCGCATCACAAAGTGCAGAAACTCTTGCCCCAGCCAACATACTGGTACGAAAAGTTCAAGGAGTATCTGAGTGCTTTAACATACATGTTGCCAGGCGTGTTACTGATGCTGGAAGAGTACTAAACTTCTCTTCAAACGTGGCTTCAATCTGGTCCATTCATGTTGCCACAGAAGAAATAACTGGACGAGTAATAGCTACCTGTTCCATGGCAAAAGAAGGAGTAGTTATTCAAGAAGGAGCTTGTTTAACCATCTTTTCATGCCTTGGTAATAATGCCTTACTTCACTTTTATTTCTTGCCTACACTTTTCTTCTGTTCACTTGGGTCGAGCCTTGTCCAACGAAACGTTAAGACCTGTACAATATACACACCTAGGTGCTGAAGGACGAGGCCCTTGAGGGTCGTGAGTTATCTGTCCGCTAACAACTCAATTATCATTCTCCTTGCATGAGGTGCTAGTGTGACCATATCATCGGCATTTACTACATCGTAGAACGCTCGGTGTACTACATGCCCGTATGTGGAAGGGCCCCACAATAATAGTCTCTGTCAGATCCAGACAGCCAAACATCAACACCGACGCTCACCACTCTTATAGAACACGTTAGGCCAGGCTTCTAGTATAAAAGCAACAGAAATCGATAACACGTCACTCCTGTAGCTATTTACGAAGACCAGCATCACTTTCCTCTGCCTGCCCTAGACTGTATATGACCTTCATTGGATATATTTAGAGTTCGATGTTGCTCAACAATTACCTCTTGATCTAAGGAGTCTGTTTGCTGGTGAGAGGCAACTGTTTCTACCAGAACACCTCCTGTGCACAGCTTGCTGACCTTGGGCAGATTACCACAAACAACTTTTGCTAGAAAAAAAAAAACTTCTCAATGTCTACATTCACAAGCCTCGTTACAAGGTACTTTGGTAACTTTATGATTTCTGAAATGTTCGAATTTCTATGAGGAATAAATTCAGGCCAAAAGAAGGGCTGTGTGTGACTGATTCCTACCCCGATTTGTCTGTACAACCATTTAAAAACCATAAAAATTTCAGAAAGGGACAATTTTTAACTCTTTGTCAGGATCCAGTTATGAAGGTGGGTATTTTCGAAATCAGCAGGCAAACTGTTCCGTGCTGCTACTACACGAATAGCATGGAAAAACATCCAGCAGTCTAATCATGCAACTTTAAATTCCAACACGGATTCCTCCCAGGCCGTTCTTGTCAAGCTAACCTACTCGAAACTTACAACCACCTTACCACCTTCCTGGACAAAGGGATCCAATGTGATCTTGTATTCTTCGACTTCAGCAAAGCCTTTGATTCTGTTTCTCACTCCCGTCTCCTCAACAAACTGTCATATTTGAATTTTCCTAAATCACACATCGCCTGGATCAACTCTTTTTTTTCTCAGAGACGACAACGTGTTAGTCTCAGGGGTTCCTTTAGTGAATGGGTCCCTGTTACCTCTGGGGTCCCCCAGGGATCTGTTTTGGGCACCCTTCTTTTCAATCTTTTCCTGTATGACCTCCATTCTGTCATCCACTCCTTTAGCAGGAGCTATGCGGACGACCTGAAAATTCTTTCTCCTGCTTATCTTCATCAAGATCTTCAGCAAGACATCGACGCTGTTACCATCTGGTCGACCAAAAACTGTCTTGCCCTTAATCCCCCCAAATGCGTGGTGCTGCACTTTGGGCATAACAACCCACACTACAGCTACCGCCTTGGTAACTACTATCCCTACTAAGACGTCCCACAGGGACTTGGGCATTTTGGTTGATTCGTCTCTTAAATTTCATGTTAATCCTAATTATATCATCGGCAAAGTCTTTAATAAAGCCCACTATATTGTTAAAACTTTCTCTGCTGTCTCACCAAAGCTGTTTGCTCTCCTGTACAAAACCTTCCTACGCCCTACACTCGAATTCTGTTCTCAGATTGGCCGCCCCTGTATGCCTCCTTCTTCGCCCATCTTGAAACTTGTCAGCGCCACCTCACAAAATGGTGCCTTCCCCTAAAACGCTTTTCTTACGAAGAACGTCTTCGCAAACTGAACCTGACCCCTGTTAAAAACCATATTCCTTTGTGGAGATCTTATCCTCACGTACCAAATCTTAAACCACGTAATTGGCGTTCAGGCTGCTGACTTTTTCTGTCTTTCTCATACCATGACCAGGGGGCACCCCTTAAACTCTGTGGAAGTATTTCCTCCGGCAATGTGCATCATAGGTTTTTTTTCTGAACGTGTGGTCGAGGCATGGAAGGCTCTTCCCGTCTTGGTTGTTCTTTCCCCTTCACTTGATTACTTTAAAAATCGGCTGGACCACTTACTTGCTTAGGCTTTTTTTGGTGGTTGGCCCCTGGTTGGTCTGTGTTTTTGGTGGTTGGGGAGGGGGGAGGGGGGGTGCTTCTTGGCTTTTAGCTTGCACCGTCGGGTTCTTCTATTCTATTCTATTCTTAAACCCACAAGTGACCGTTTGGATACCAGTGGAGGTAAGTTGGCCAACAATAATGAATGCATTAATGAAAATACGACAAAGGATGGCTAGTCTGCCTCTACCAGAGCCACCAGTCACTACGAGGAAGTATCTGAGCAAATACTACCTTTTTTTAAATACAGCTTTTATGGGCTAGCTGACTGTGCAAAATGCAGAGAAAAAATGCTCTAATAGTTCGTACGTTCACAAGCTTCTGCTGGGTATATGACTACAACTGGATAAGAAACAAAACCCCTGGACAACAGTATACCCGCCAAACATGTAATTTTTAATCAATAAAATTTTCAGTTCTTTACCGGAACCTTCATCAGTATAAAAAAATAGAAAAACAAACAAAAGAAGAACACTCTAGTATGCCAATCTTGACCAGAATATACATTAAAAGCTCAAATATTGGGTACTCACCATAAAAACAACACAAATCGTGAAAGGTACCATGTAAAGGACCCATGTAAGGCAGTGGGCCTCAGGTGCAATTATTAACCACTTTACACTTCAACATTTTTTTATGTATACTAATCCACTCGTCCATTAATGGGAACTGATTATTTAAATTCAGAGCTCTATTTCTGTTAGCAACTGGACATTAAAACTAATGAATGCTAAGTGACCCTTCATTTTTAATCACCTAGGGTCGGGGAAAGGGAAGAATAAATTGAGGGGGGGTTGAGGTTTAATTGTGTGCCAACAGCTAGGTCATTAGTGCCAACCTTAGTCACGGTGGCCACACATTACAGAGATGTGTGACCACCAAACCCCAAATCTAGATTATATGTGCATTGGCACCTCCTAGAAATGTCGAAAAACCCCGGACAGAAGGACAGAATAATCATCAAATTGATACGCAAATTAGAGTAAAATAGAGTGGGTAATGAATTTTTTGGAAGGCACTTCAGTTAGGACATTCGTTCTAGTCTATATTTGAAAGTCTCTTAGTCTAAAATCGAATAGAAATCTTAACTCTGTGGGGTGGTTCAAAATTGAATCGGTTCACTATGCAAACATTACTTCATATAACGGAGGATGAAATAAAACAACCATCCATTTATTCTTCAAAGAATGACAATAAAGCCATAAACAATAAGTAACTCTGTGCTTTTATTGCTTATTGATTATCAACTATTACAGTTTTTTTTATTAATCGAATAATGAATGCAGTGAGGAACAGAGTACATGATAGATAGTACATGATAGTACATGATAGATTTTATGTATGGTAGTACATGGAATTGGGATGATGGCTACAATATTTTTATTAGTAATTCATTACCTCTGATTCATAATTTACGACATGTACAAAATTATGATTGATTATTTAAGTGACATAAAATGTACAAATGAATAGATACCATAAAGTATACCAATTTACTATTTTTGTATACTACTACGAGTAAATGCATTATTCCAGGACACAATATGTGTGTAGGCTGAGCTAGCATGCAAATGCAATGCACCTTCAATGTATTGAAACAAGACCGAATCAGAACAAATGAAAATTTTTAATGAGAGTAATTTGGTTTATTACACTACTGGTAGGTCTACACCTCTGTTTTATAGAGCTAATAACCGCTCAAATTGTTATGTTTATAACGAAAAATATAACTCGGCTAAAGAAATCTCGTAGCAAAAAGATGTAATCATAAACTTAATAAAGCTGTGATTCTATATGCATTTATTATAGACTAAGATTTTATTGGATATCACACCCCAGCATTCGCATCTAAGAACTCCGGATCACTGCTAAACGACTACGTGTTCTTCAAAACTTATCTGATGATTAAAAAGTGGATTTCTTTGGTTCTAATCTTAGCCATGTAATGTCATTGAAACATAGAACTACAATAAATGCTTACCCATATAAAATATATAAAATATAAAATATTCTAGCTATTTTATTAGATGATTTAATATGTTGCAATTTGCTTCATTATTCTGCGTAATCAAAAACCATTTCTGTCTTTTAAATTGATTTAAATAGATCACAATAAACAGCCAGTAAAATACATAGAAATACATCATTTGGCGCTACGGAACAGTACACAGATCAGGTGTTACATTACAATAGGCAATGCGCAATGCATTTCAGAACAAATTTATTCCCTAATCAAGTAGAAGTATGTAAGTAGTGAACAAATCTAATCTAGCATTTGCTCGTATCACAATCAACTTGTAAGTTGTAGCAAGAATATTGAAATTAGACAAGCAGTGGATGGAATAGCATCTGAATCATAATCTTCCAAATTCAGTTATATTCGGATTTGCTAATTGAGTTGTGATCACTTGAAAGTCAGGACTTTTAAGCATTCCTCGTAATGTGAAGGCAATTTTGGAGAGACTCCGAGTTGGACAGTGTTCCTGTCATACACTAGGACAGCTGCCTGAATATTCCACGAAACTATTTACAAGTTTCTGGTTGGAATAAAAATGCATAACAATGACCATCAAAACTTGTTGTTTACTATGAAACACAGTTATGCAAATACAAATGAAAATCTATTTTCGTTTCCTTTTAGACTCAAATGTCAAACTGACTAAGTGGGGAATTAAACTCTCTAAGTTTGAAAACAAATTTCGATGCATTATTACTTAGTCATACTGAGCACGTTTAGCGTCGTCTGTCACAAAATACAGCTTTATACAAGCACACATTCCCATACAGTAATGCAGTTATAGAGTTATACAATACGCAATTAACCCAGAAAAGGGAGCAGACTATAGAGGAGAGTAGAACTAGTAAAATCGTATTTTAAAGAATAATAATAGTATACAAGCAATCAACTGCCATCTAACAACGCATGTGTAGCTACTGAAAGATTTTAGGCTGGATGCGCACCTGCAATCATCATTATACTTCTAAAGAAACTGTTGTCTGCTCAAATATGACATTTTTTTTTAATACTTTTCGTGCTTTCCTGTGTTGCAACACTAAGATTTTCTTTCTCTCACGATCCTGAAAATACGAAAATGCTAAAATTAACGTTTTTTTATGCCTACTTAATAATGAAACATATTTATTCCCAATGTAGCATTTAGCATTGCTTGAACATGACTACTAACGAAAGCATATACAGAAGACAAACTGATCATCATAAGCGATCATCATTATTAGACTTACATGGTGACCTTCAAATAATCGTATAATCCTTATTATTTTGGATACTGATAGTGCATATTGGAATAGTGTACTTCACAGGTTTACGACTAAATGTTAATTACATGTTCCAAAGTTAAACCGTTAATGCAGATTACTTGATATATATATCACGTGGATATCTAACAACTTTCGTTTTAGCATAATATTTGGCACAAGTTTCCAAAAACGATCGGCCTTTGAAGGTAGTGATATCATTCCACCAGGTAAAGGCCGCCAAGGTTAATCCTATTAGCCAAGTTAATCGCACCGAATAATACTTTGGACGTTAAATGAAAACTTGAAGATTGCTACCGCTAGTAGCAATCTTCTAGTTTTCATTTAACTTTCGAACTATTAGTAGGTGCGATTAACTTGGCTAATATGATTAACTTTGGCGGCCTTTCCCTGGTGGAATGATATCACTACCTTCAAAGGCCGAGCGTTTTTGGAAACTTGGCGGGTTTTTCTACCAGTTTTGGTTTTGTGTGGATATATATATCACGTGGATATCTAACAACTTTGGTTTTAGCATAATTTTTGGCAAAGTTAAAAAACAGGCCCCATGATACATGTTCAAACAATTCAACAAAATTAAACAAGTAAAGGCCAACACAAAATCCAAGCGTTCCTCCAATATCACTGAACAGAGCAGTACAACTGTATCTGTAAGTTTATCTTACATACTTAATTAGGTTATCTGGGAAAAGAAGTGTTAGGGTTATCATATTATCGTTTTCTGGCCTACGGTAACTGTCAAAGTTGTATTCTAAGTGCAAGTTTTCGCAGCTGCGGGGACAGTTACATCCATCATTTTCTATGTAGGCTGCTTTCAGTTTGTTGTAAGCTGAACAATAGTTGGTCACTGTTCCACACATTTTCAATTTTGATTTGAGCATAAAAGGCAGTCTGAAACAAAAAGAGAAAACTGAAATCCAGGTAAAATTGCTACGGTTTTATTTTCAGGTTTTTATAACCAATGAATGAACAGAAAGTATTAAAATTCGGTGTCTACACTATATTTAGAGTAATAAATCCATACTAACACAGATTATAAGTAAAACTTAGTTTGTGCACTGGTAACGTACGGAAAGTATTAGTTAATTTTCTTCAACCTTTTCTTAAATCCCTAATCCCATGTTATTCTCACAAGCAAATAAGTTACTTAAGTCGATAAGTTTCTGCACATTACATCGTGCTGATTAAATGACCTTTGGTTTGCTGAGTGTTGGTTCATTACTATTAAACAACGGAGGATATTTCTTGTTGCTGTAGAGTAATTGTCTACAATTGTAAAAAATATTCTAAGAGATTGAAATTCTAAATCAAGAGCTTCAAGAGAAGGGAACCAGGTCTCTACTCACAATACTACGAAACTGTTACGAACGACGAGCTATCGATGGAAAGTGCTTTATTCCGAACTTTGAAATTGTACAAAGAAAACAAAACAACGGAGAAACAACCCTCTGAAAATAATTGTTTAATTTTTTCTGAGCGATAAAAGGAACCACGTCAGTCGGATAATTCGTATTTTGACAAAAATTGTCTCAAATTTTTGTCTACCTATTTCCAACATCGTCTCACTTTGTTCGAGACAGTTTTAGTTGCAATTCGGATACTACCGACTGTAATTAAACACCAAAAATCTGTACCCATAGAGTAAGCTTTAACTTAGCCATTGGCAGTTCGTAACTAGGCTGCAGTGTGTCATTTTGAACTTACCTTACCCCACACAAGGCTGGATTTGGTATTTTTGGAATATTTTTGGAATACTAACTGTTGACTCCCGAGTGGCAACTACGTGCAGTTTGCTCTTTTATTCGCTTTTATTTTTTCTGCCTCGCTTTCGGAATTTCCAACCATTAAAAAGGAATTGAGGCTTAATGGCGCATCGACGGTTTGGGAGAAACCATGGTTTGCCACCTGAAGTATGACGTAAGTCTAGTTGCAGGATCATAGAACTGTACATTTGCGACGATTTTTTTTTCCTTCAGGCGTTTGTGAATTACCTTAAAAAACTAAAATGAAACTCAAAACTGTAAAACTGCAATTTCTTCAAATTAAAAAAAAAACACAAGTCATCCTTTCCCTAGAACGTCACGGGAGCACAATTTGACTGCCCAGGAGTACAAATTGCACGGTGCCGGCCCTTTAGTTACAACCCTGACCCCAGATATGATCCCCCCCCCCATTATGACCATTATTTCCTCAGTTGGCATAATTGGGGGGAAATAATACCAATTTTCCCCCACAGAATGAGAAAAATATTAGCGTAAACAAACCAGAGCAATCTATGGATTCAGGTAACTTAACAAAAATAAAAACAAAAAAAGACTTTAACAACCAACTAAAAATACTCAAATCGTTGATGTGACTTTACTACGGGTTTTTTTTTTTAATGTCACTAACTGGTCACTAATTGCTAGGGATTGTATTTAGTAAGTCTAGCTCTTAACGAATCTGCATTCTTGAATTTTCACTTACTTCATTCGCAAAATCTGTGCACTCGTGTACGTCAGTCTCACATTCATGTTTGTTAGTGCTAAAATTTCGTCCTCGCAAATTCGAACCCGACAGTAATCATGACAAGAAACGTTTTCTACTGTATAGCTTATCATTTATTTCGCTCAATTGTCAACTGGACAATTGTCGACAGACATTTCAAACAAAGTTACCTACTTCCATTTCAGCTTTACTTCAGTCACTGTATGTCTCGATTCACTACAGTACTGAAATAATTAGGCAACACGAGTTGAAAATCTTACATTTGTGAGTTCACAGTAAACATAGAAAAATGCGGAACTTGTAGATTTAATATTTTCGAGTTGACAAAATGAGCCAAGAAATAATGAAGTACGACTCAGCCAAATTTCCAGAAGTCAGATACCTAATTTGCAGTAGTTCGGCCTTCTAGAGAAGTATTCCCCACCAAACGCCCAAGTAACCATAAAGAAAATAGTTTTAATCATGAGGCTAAGAGATCCTCGAAACTATGATGTCTAATACATTTTTGTGAATTTTTGTATGAAAGAAATATCTGTAGTGTTTAAAGTTAGCAATACACAATTAGTGTTGTTACGAAGGAGGCCTAAGTCTTCTGGTCAGTTTACAATCTTAGAGGGAATATGTCCACCCGTTTCCACCCATTCCCACCCATTTGTAGAAAGTACCACATGAGAAACTCTAGATACAAAATGAATGTTGCGATTCCACCAGATGAATAGTAGAGACACTAGCAAAATCTCTACTCTTGCAAAACTTGTAATTTCACTGTAAAAGTCTCTTTGTTTCATTCTAGGTAATACACTTCTGTTGGTTAAAATCAATGCTTTAAATTATTAGGCCAGGTTATGTGTTTTTAAATTGACAGATGAATTACCTGCATGGTAGGGTGGTTTTGTCTAGGTATTTATCCATACAGTCATTAGTACATTTTAATGCAGCCTTGATTGAAAGGCAAGGAGTTGAAAGAGTGTTCAAAAAGGACACCTATGAACAAAGAAGTTGTAAAAAAAATCAACATAATTGGGTGTAAATCTCTTACAAAAATGGATATATTTCGTTCACATTTGAGAAATTTAAATCATTTTGCTGGAATTAGGGGATTAAAAAAAGAAGGAAGGAGGTCGTAAAAAGATCATGGTATGAGGTATAGCCATAAAATTTAATATCATTTCAGGCCATGATCACAAGTATTTTACCACGATCGTGGTAAAATACTTGTCCAACTGAAGAATATATTCACTGATGCATCAATCATGTAGGCTACTGCTTCTCGTCATTTTTGTGACTTTTTTTTTATTTGAATTTAATTAGTAGTTTGACCGGCAGTTCAAACTCAACTCAAATCGATTCCAAATGAAGAAAACAATGAAATACACAATAAAATCGGCGCATCAAATCCAACATCTCAGCTCTATTTTAGCAATAGACAACTTAGGAGGCCTATCGTATCGTATAGAAAAGAAAGAAGGGCAGATTCAAAAAATTCAAACAGCCTGCCCAACAACTCATCCCTGTTGTGCAATGCACTGTACACCACACGTCTTTATTAACAAATGACGGGCAAAAATGACGAGCAATCAGGCAAGTTAAATTGATTCCCAGAGAAATACACGTAGCAATGACGGACAATTTTCAGTTCAACTCGAAGAAAAAACACTTTTCGTGTAAATGAATCGGAAAGAAAAATCACTACAACACCTAGAAACAAACATGGCTACATGAAGAACAATTACTAAGACGGTTTTTAATTCCACCAAAATCGATTCCCGATAACGTACATTTAACTATTTTCAGTTCAGCTTTAATCGACACCGGGAAACAAAAAAAAAATGGGCAAAGCTAGGTACTGACCCTAGTATTTTCATACTATTCAGCTCATCCGATGTAAGCGGGAAAAGGTGAAGTGGTGAGATAAGACTTTAAAATATCCAAATTGATTGTTATAAATATTGTTCAGCCTATCAACAGCTAGATTAGGGGTTTGAATAATATCTCTGTAATGTGTGGTGCAGTGGCAACCCGGACCACTGCACTGTGACTGAGG
>JAHWFP010029522.1:30683-125216 GCA_023313725.1 Lithobius niger
ACACGGCCTGTCAGTCTGGCTCAGCGGTAGGACCTTGGCCTTTGGTTTAAAGGTCCTGGGTTCGATTCCCCGCTCAGGCAGTCTGACATATAAGTCCAAAAGGCAACGTAAATAGGTTTGCATCTGTATTTAGTTATTTCTTGTGAACCTTTGGCTTTTCCGTCTTTAATATAACCTAAATTATCAAGTAAAAGTCAAATCGTTTAAACCTTTGTGAACGTTGGCAAAAGAGAATATCCTTCCTCAGAAAACGTAACGAAGTACCAATCTCATGGGGTCACAGTAACTGAGCCATCGAAACCTCCAACCTAAGAGGGCCAGTCAGTGGAGAGAGAAAAATGGACACTGAAGGTGGAAATACACAGCCAAGTTCCCACCTGTCCTACACCCACAGGCTAGGAAATTCTTAAACCCATATTATATGATTCTGTGATTTGTCGTGACCATGTAGCTGGGGTGGTGGTCTTTTAATTTTGCATCGCACGTACATCCCTTTTTCCATTTGGAATCTATACTTGACACGGAGGGGCTGTTAATTTCCATACCTAGCCTAAATATCACCTTTATTTTGGAGTACTTACCAAACAGCTAGGATGATGGAGAAATCTCCTCAATGTGTGATTTTATTACCCGATCGCAAAACCCCTAAATTCATGTATCCTACTCGGCGACTTCAAGCTTAGTACTGTGGACTGGGCCCACAACAGTGCGGGCACTCGTCATCATACGTTATATCTGGATCCTGTTGCCCCACTAGGGTTGAGTCAGCTGGTTGACAATCCTACTAGGGGCGAAGACATCCTTGACTTGGTGTTCTGTGAGGATGACAGGCACATTTTTGGTCTACAGGTCGGCGATCTTTTTGGTCATAGTGATCACTGTACTGTCCCTTTCTTTTCGAACCTGTCTTCCTCAACGAATAGCATATCGACGAATCCTTTGAGAGCCAAAGCTCCTGGCAGGTTAGACATTAAAAAATTGAAACCTTCACTTTTTTCTGTAGACTGGAATGAATTAATTTTTAGACCTAATTCTGATATAACCATGCCTGGACCTGTTTCCAGCATATTATTTCAAGTCACATCAAGCTTTGTCTTAATAGTACAAAATCAATCGATAACAAACGGTTTAATTCTACTAAACATATTTTGAAGCTTCGCATACGAAAGCTCAGGCTCTGGAGACGTCTTAAAGCGTATCCCTCCCTGGAAAATAGGGCAGCATATGATAACCTTCGTAAACTCTACTCCAGTAAAGTTGAAACTTAGCATCGTTCTGAAGCGTCTACCACGCACTCAATTCTACCGAGAACTTTATTAAAACTGAGGCACTAAGCAACATATTTGCCGCGAATGCTATCACCGATGATGGTGTGGTCATGTCGCCCTTGCCTCTATCATCGTGTTCCCCGGATCACGGGTTTTGTCTAGTATTAAAAATCTTAAACCAAGCAAATCAAGCGGACCTGATGGTCTCCCTGCTTTCCTCTACAAACAATCTGCGTATGAAATATGCTACCCACTCTCCCAGATTTTTAACAGATCTTTCCTGCAAGTACGTATTCCCAAAATCTGGAGTACAGCACTCGTTGCCCCTGTTTTAAAACGTGGTTCAGTTCAGACTCCACAAACTAACCCCCTATCGCCCTCACTTGTGTTGCATGCAAGCTAATGGAATCAATTATTCGTGATATTATATTGGCCTATCTTGGAAAATACTCCATTATTCAACAGGACCAATTTGGTTTCCTTCCCTCGAGAACTACAACGCATCAATTGCTTTCTGTCCTTGACCGCTGGTCTTTTGCATCTAATGCTGGAATCGGTTAAGACACAATTAATTTTTGACTTCAAGAAAGCTTTTGAATCGGTCATACACCGCAAACTTTTATTAAGGTTGCCAACTGGGGCTTCGGGGGTGACCCATTGTTTTGGAGGAATGCTTTTCTTCACAACAGATCCAAGCAGGTTAAAATTGAGAACACCCTATCTTCCAACGTTCCTGTACTCTGCGGTGTCCACCAGGGATTGGTGCTTGGCCCGCTGCTTTCTGTAATTTACCTCAACGGTCTTAAATTAACAAATAACGAAACCTATGGATTTAAATTTGCCGATGACATTAAGACTGGAGCCGAAAACATTTCTTCCCTGATCTCCCTACAGCTCAATGCCGAAATTCGGCAAGTGGCCACATGGGCACAAACCTGGCAAATGCCACTTTCAATCCCTAAATGCTTTGCCTTTTATGTTGGCTTCCAAAATAGTTGTCCACCTTATTTTCTTGAACAGACCGCTCTTCCTGCAGTCTGTGAGGTAAAGGACCTCGGGGTTTGGTGTACCTTCGACCTTAAGTCATCACTTCATTTACAAAATGAGTGTTCCCATGACGTTTAGACATTTTTAGGCATGTTTAGGCATTTTTGTACTTTTAACGACGTTTGACTTAATCTTTTCCTTTTTATTATATTGTCGCTGGTCTTGTTACCAAATTTTTACTGTTTTTTGCATGTAGTGTACCTGCCTTTCCTCTTTGCCCTTGCCTACATGAATGGCGTTTCCATCGGGGACCTTATAGTCCCTGGCAGGTCTAACCTTGGTGGTAAGGCAGTCATGTCCCTTTCCTTCCTTCCTTCCTTCCATTCCCAGCAATGTTTATTTAAATTCTTGTTTTTTTTCTTTTTAACTTTAGGCTGGATGTTGGTGGCAACTGTGCCCTTCCCAGTCCTGTTGCACATTTTGTAACAAACTATTTATTTATTTATATAGCAATTGTAAATAAATGTTTCACTTATGGTAATAACTTTATTAAGATTTGGGCCTTTAAGGTGTTTGTGCGACCACTCCTTGAGTATGCTATATCCAGTATGGCCCCTCACCTTTTGGGCGACACTGATAAAATAGAATCTGTGCAACGTAAGTTCACAAAACGCCTACATGTGCACAGTCGCACAATAAAACAAACAGTATTTCTTCAACCTAACGTTATGGTTTCAACAAATAAGCAAGTGATTGTCTATGCACCTTACAACATTCTTCGTTTCGACATGCTATTGGGGCAGTTATGTGGGTTATTATCTTTGGATCTTAAACTAAGATCCTTAAAGCTTATGAAGCCTAAAAAACGACATCGTATTTTGAGTGGAGTTTTTCTCTATTTTTCAAACTAATAACAGCAGCTGTTTTAATGTGCTTTGCAAGGCAGTATGACGAAACCCAACGAACTTAATCGATTTGTGCATTGGGCAACTGGCATTGCATGGTTTTTATTTGTGGCCTTCGGCAATACATTTTGCCTGGCAAGGGAAATATCTTTTTGTAATCTGTTTTTCTTTGTTTGCTGAATACACAAACGAACATCCCCCACTTAATATTTCTAATGAAATCTTACGATTAGATGGAAACAATGATGGAAAAAATCAAAGATGGAAGCAAAAACATAAGCAAAGATGTAAGCCACTACCTTACGGAGACTGCAACAGTAGTAAGATTACGTGGAATTCCGCTCTCCAACCAGATCTTCTCTACAAGTGATCCAAACTTACGAAACCTCATGGTTTTATTTTGATCCTTCCTCTGGGAGTATAGCTGCAATGGCGCAGCAACGTTAGCAGGGCAACCTGTTACAGACGGAAATTGTACCGAATTGTACTTAACGATATCTTGTTCAAGTAATACAGAATATCGGAAATACGCTGAGACACGATCTACAAACTCAAACACGCAGAGAGCATAAAACCATATAACTGCTGAAACCCAAAGTATCCTGTAGAATGCGTTTGTTGATGCTAACACTTTCTGTACTCCTGGGATGTCCATGTGACCTTGCATTTCGTTGGGATTTGCCTCCTTTGGCGACTGGCTTGTTCACACATCAGTGGTTTGGATCTATTTTCTTGCTTTAATGATGTGAGTCGCTTGTAAGGTTTCTGATGGAGTTTTCTTCTGATATCATTTTGCACATCGTTTTGTAGCAGAAAAAGCATAATTATTTGAATAGAACAAGCTCGATGACTGCAGTGAAAACTGGATGGTCCCGTTTTTTATGTGTCTAGAGGAGCAGGTTATCAGTATTTTATTTATGTTATCCTGCTTTCCTTAATAATTATTAATAGATTTCAGAGGGAAGTAGTCAATGGTGTTATTTCGAAAAAGACTAAGACCATTCAAGGACGTTACCTATTGAAAAGTAAAGCAAATTTCTTGGTTAGTTGACGTGTGGGAAGGATGGGTTGATCCGAATGTCACTATCTCCGCCTTCGACTAATTTGTTCAGGAAACAAACACGTCGACATGAGCTGCAGCGACAACATCTTCATTTTAGTTCGGTTGAGGGTGTTAACGCGTTGAATGAAATCGAAGGTGTTCAATGTTTTTCGTATTAGCAGCTGCCAAAGTTATAAATTGTCTGCTTAAACAGTTTACAAAATAATAGTCACCAAGTTTAACAGGGAAAAGACGTTCGAAATGTCGATTTGCTTTCGACAAATTTTGATTTATTTCCTTTTTATCTGAGTGGGTGCATTTAAGCGTGAACAATTCTGGATAACACTTGGCGAGATTATAATACCTGGAACCTCGAAGCACTTCAGTGCTCTTACAGCATTGGATAAAAGCTTTCCACATGTCAAATAAATTGTTAACGTTACTTTACCTCTTTGAAACTTTAGTTTTTTTTTGTCGCAACTAAGTAAATATTGTCAAGTTAATTTTTGCCTAACTCCCAATTAAATAATTTATTGATTATTTCCGACGGAAACTTAAAAAATACGTTAACAGATTAATTATAAAACAAATTGTTAAAAACAACATGTGTTTCGATGTGAAGATGTCTACGGCAAATGATTAATACTTTTACTACCACTTGGTGTGCATTGTTAAAAATAAAACAGTAATTATTTCGAGTGCAAAGAACTAGTAATTTGTGTCCAGATCTTTTTACTGTAAAATTATGATCTGTAATGCATTAGGGTGGTCCAGTTGGACCCACATCCTGACATAATTCTCAGTATTTCCTTTAAAAATATTTTCTTTTAACCTGGAATTTTATTAATTCCTGCGCTCTTACCATTGAACAGGATGACGCGCTAAACTTGGATGTAGGTTACAATAAAAACTCTAACCAAAAAGAAAGTAGTACCCCTTGTGATGAGTCCATCCTCTGCAAGTTATGATTCTTGGGTTTTCTCACTAGAGGGCGGCACTTATTTCCTGTCAAGATGGCGGGTACCTTATTGACTGCAGTTGCATGTAAAAATATACGTTAAGTATTTTACAAGAGAATGAGTCTGAATCTGATTCATCAAATGCAGAAACTGCATCTGTATCAGAGTTCAGTAATATAAGTGAAGTAGACTCTAATGAAGGTAGCAATGATGATACTAGCTGTTCTTAAAATGATGAGATTGAATCTGCTCATGATCAGCCAACAGCATTAGATGATACTCAAGTGATGATGATGCGCCACTTTCTGAGCTATGCAGTTACCATAAGGCAAAATCGGGAAGAAAATAGGCAAACAAAATCGTTACCGTCCAGCCGCACAAGAGTTGGGAACGTGCGACACAATCCCCTAAAAGACTTAGAATGCAGCTAATGCCAAGACACCAGCTGAAGCATTCTAGTGTTTTTTTCACACCTACCATGTTTGCTGATATTCTAAAGTGCACAAATGCAGAATATAAGCGTGCAAAAATAGAAAAAGCTGTATAAATAACATTGGAAATTCGTCACATTTGCCGAACTAGAAGTAGTATTTGGTCTTCTTTTATTAACTGGAATTCAGAAAATTGGGCAGAACAGTACTAACCCAATGTGGTCGTCTCATGAATTATCCCCCCCCCCCATATCACGAGCTACAATAGGAGAAACAAGGTTTGAAGAAATTTTGAGGTGCATTCGAGTTGACAACAAAAGTACAAAATTGGATAGATATGCAAACGATAAATTTCCACCGATTAGAGATATTTTTAATGATTTGTGTCAAATTCACAAGAACATTACACACCGTCAGCATTTCTCACAATTGACGAACAACTAATCGTATTTCATGGCCGCTGTACGTTCAGCCAGTATGTATCTACCAAACCAGCTAAATGTGGTATAAAGATATGACTTTGTGTGGATTCCAAAACTAGTGATACTTGGAAAACGTAACCATACCTTGAAAAACACGAGAATGGTGCTAAAGCAGTTGGCTTTTGGTGAAACAGTCGCAAAACAGTTGACCTTTAGCAGAACTCCGGCAGGAATATAACAATAGACAACTTCTTTAATGGATGCGATTTAGCCGAATCCTTATTGGCAAAACGTACAACATTGTTAGGAACTGGAGGACAAAACAAGCGAGATATTCCAAAAGAATTTTTGAACAGCAAAGATCGCCCTGAAGAATCGAGTGTGCTTGGGTTTGACAACATGTTGAAGCTAACACTGCCCTGAAGAATCGAGTGTGCTTGGGTTTAACGACATGTTGAAGCTAACACTGCCCTGAAGAATCGAGCGTGCTTGGGTTTGACGACATGTTGAAGCTAACACTGCCCTGAAGAATCGAGCGTGCTTGGGTTTGACGACATGTTGAAGCTAACACTGCCCTGAAGAATCGAGCTTGTTTGAGTTTCATAACATGTTGAAACTAAGACCGCCCTGAAGAATAGAGAGTGCTTGGGTTTGATAACATGTTGCAACTACGACCGCCTTGAATTATCGAGCGTGTTTGGATTTGTCAACATGTTGAAAACTAGAATCATGCATTTCCACGTAAAAATAGGCTATGGTCCTGCTTTCTATAGTATGCATCATAGTGCATGTGGTACACCCCGATATTTCAAAGAATTGTGCATACTTTGATTGGAATATGCCACTTTGCATGTGGGTACCCTAGGCCAATACAAAAATTTTCAGAGGGGGAACCTCCTCAATTTCCATGTAGAACACAAAAATGGCTGCCCCCGCCCCCCCCCCCAAAAAAAAAAACATTTTTTTTGCTGTAACTCCTTAACCGTCAACAAATCAAAAGCATAACAGGAAACAAAATCGTTCAGCACACAATTCTGTACAGGAAAATTGGTATACAATTTTACGTAAAAGTAACCCTTGAATTCCAAAATCGTATTTAAAGGACATCACCTTTAATTCCCGTGAACACTCCTTTTTTTAATTGGTTGTTCCAAGTTCAAAGGGCTATTATGGGCCCTCTAATAGCCCCCGAAATGGACATGCTTATGATTTTCTGAAAGTTTGGGGATCTATTCTTTCCTTCAATCCTAACCGAAATTGTTTAGCTTAGGTACAAATACAATATCAGCATTACAATGGCACTTGGAAATTGAAACTAGCCGCGACACCTTTAAGCAGGAGTAGAACGGTCTCAATCTAAACTAAATAATGTCGGTTATGATTAACGGAAAGAATAGATCCACATCTTTCTGAATAAATTTTGCATGTCCATTTCGGGCTATTAAAGGGCTCGCAAGACCAGTTTGAATTCGAATATCACCATACGCGTTTGCCGCTTCGCCATTATCTCTTCACCTTTGAATGTGCATAGAACGGTCCATATCTCAGTTAAACAATTTCGGATAGCATTGATGGAAAGAATAGATCCCGCTTTCAGAATATCCTAAGCATATTCATTTCAGAGTATTAGAGGGCTCGCAATAGCACTTTGAACTTTGAACAACCAATTGAAAAAAGGGGTGTGCACGAGAATGAAGGGTGATGTCCTTTAAATACGATTTTGAAATTCAAGCGTTACTGTTACGTAAACATGTATATCACGTTTCCTGTCCAGAATCGTGTGCTGAACATTTTTGCTTCACATTATGCTTTAGATTTGTTGATGGTTAAGGAGTTACAGCCCAAAAAAAAATGTAAACAAAAAATGGGAAGCGCCATTTTGGTGTTCTACGAAAAATTAAGGTGGCTCCACCTCTGAAAAACATAGTATTGGCCTAAGGTACCCACATGCAAAGTATCATATTCCAATCAAAGTATGCACAATATTTTAGTGTACCACACGCACTATCATGAGAGTGAATTGATAGACAAGAAACAAAAATCGTTCTTGTTGCCTCGTACAACTGTACGAAAGCTGGCGTGGACACAGTAGACCAACTGTGCCAGCAATACGAAAAACACGAAGATAGCTTACGATTGTGTTTCTGACTTGCTTGACCTGGCTGCAATTAACATCTTTCTTAATGTCAACCCCTAGTGGAAAAACACATACTCACAAGCGCAGATTGTTCCAAGCAAGCTTAGGGTTACAATTCGTTAGGCCACAGCTAAACGGAAGAAGTGCAACTGAAACTGGGTTGCAAACTGTGGTCACAAATAGCAAGAAACTTATGGGAATGTTGCCCAACGTGAAGAACCCGGACCCAACTGTAACTGAACGCAAACGTTGCTTCCACCTGATCCTCTGGTAGCATAGATCGAAAGAAAAGACCACAATGCCAAATATGCAGTGTGTACGTGTGCCCTGACCACCGCAAAAAGAAATTGAAGCTCTTTTGAACGAACTGCATCAAAAAGTAGTTATGTGTTAAACCTTTTTCCTACTCTTGTCGATGAACGGAAATTTTAAATTTGCTTGTAGCATCACGTATATACTTAAACAGTTTTCCTTTTTTTTAGATAAACAGATGTTTTATACACATGAGTTTTTCATTCATATACAGATTTTCTTTAGATTTGTAGGATTGAGAACACAAAAAAATAGGTCTAATTGGATGCGCAGTTCCATAGTTTTTTTAATATTCCGTAGGGTTAAATCTACTGTTGACTGAACAGTGCATATCACTGGAAATACGAAAACTATAAACGATAATGAGGATAAACGAAAATATCTAAATGCAGTGGCGAAACTCAATATTTGTGAGTGTTCCTTTGAAACCGCACCACAGCTAGTGACGAAAACACAGCAAGTGGTCAAAGCCTTGGACTGTGAGTCAAGAGGACTGAATATCGAATCTCGCAAATAGCACAAGTATCATAGAACTACTCCCTATGTACGTCTATGAGAGTCAAGGGAGAAATAGGGAAGAAGAGGGTTGAAACTTAATGGTGCATCGACCACAAGGTCATTAGCACCAACCTCAGTCACAGTGTAGTGGTCCGGGTTACAACTGCTTCAAACATTACAGAGATGTTAAACAAACCCCCAAATCTACATCTTAAAAGAAGAAGGGCTCTTTTGGGAAGGGGCACCTTTTGTGCAGTATCACTGTTTTAAGTTAGTGTAGCCCATAGATCTTCTTTTATCACAGCCCCAGAACGTCTCCCCTGATAAGGATTCTTCTCTATCGTTTTTGTCTAAAACGTATTTTGTCAATGCTTGTGCAATCAACGACGGCTTGAGGTGGTGTGTTATTTTCATAAACCCTCTTCGCGTACTAAAGAGTGAAACTTCCAACTTGAATGTGCTAGATTTTCTCTGTAGACGACGTAACGTTACACCAGGAGTTCTTTCCACGATGTAATTCTCTCTTTGTATTCCCTCCACAGTCACAAGTTCGAGTGGTGTTGAAACTGCGGGTTTCGTTTACTGGCTTTAGCAAGTTCATTCATTCACTAGAACCCTATTTTGCGAAAGTACAGATATCAGGTGTTGACTACCATCCCGCACAATCTTGACAGAAACGGAGACGAAATCGGTAGTTCCTATTAAAATCATCTTTACTTCGGGGAGAACAACCTCTTCCTTGCTTCAGGTCATTTCAATGTTGTTGCTTGCCAGAAGTAGTTTGCTTGAAGATCGCAACACGAGCGATAATTTTTACACATATTTATCACGTAAAAAACATGTTCACCCGCATTTTCTTTTGACGTAAATTATCGTGAAAGGAATTATGGCTACTATAGCTCAACATTTATGTGTTTATTTCTATTATTATTATTATTATCTGGTTCATGACCTTCAGTAACTGTTATCTCAGTTCGGTTATTATCTCAGTTTTCTTCTTAAATATTTATATATTTTTATATTTAAATTTTTTTTCTAAGGCTTGTTTTTTTCTTATTATTCAGATGAGAATTTTCAGATCTATCAATCTTATATTATGTGTGTTGTATAACAAATGCACGCCAACGTTCGATCCTGTTTATGTCACAACGACCCAAATTTGATCGAAAACATGAATCTATAAGAAATTCAAGTGTGGTATTAGCATTTTAGTTTTAATAATGACTAAAATTCTTCCCCCACTTGCCCCTGCTTTAAATATTTATTGTCCCCAAAACAAAATTCAAAATTCATAAACTACACATGCTCAAACTAAGTAGTTTTCTTCTCAAAATCTTAATATGTATGGTGGTCCATAAAAAACGCAGCCTGAAAATTTTTCTACGTCGAAACGTTTTTGTTAGCACCCTCCAGAACTGTAAAGTGTCAGATGATGTCTTATAAAACGGGTAGTTTTGAAAATTCCCTTTACGGTTCTGGAAGGTGCTAATAAAAAAGTTTGGACTTCGAAAAGTTTTTCTGTTGCGTTTTTATGTACCACGTTGTATCTATTTCTTAAATACTATAGGCTAGTTGAAACGGACGCTTTCGATTTAAATATTATTTTCAAAATTGTTCCGTTTGAAACAAATTGCGGGTTTTTGTCAAGAATCTAGATTCTCTTTTTACCTCATTTTGGTTAACTTTAATTGCTATAGAGGAAAAATATATCGCGCTAGTTTCTTTCTAATAGGTCTATTTAATAAAAGTAATCAATCAAGGAATTACCAGTAAATTGTATAGTGCATGCATTTGTAAAATTAGGAAAATGGCTTCGTAGGAGCAGGCTGGACTACAAGTGGCATGTGACTCCATCTATTGCTTAAGAAACAAAAGCTCGAGCTGTAGACAATGTTTTCGAATAGTACAATGACTTACATTGGTTGAGATGTGGGTATTATTATATTAATGTTCACCCTTAAAGATCAAAATATTATATAAAAATTATAGACAAAATGATTCCTACTGTAAACCCTTAACTGAACCTGAAAGATTAACTGTTCTGAATTATTCGAAAATATCGGCCAAAAGCACAGGGTCTGCTAAACGGTTGGATTGAGGCTTGACGGGGCTTCGACTACCAGGTCATTACCGCCAATGTCAGTGATGGTGCAGTGGTTAAGAAGGCTAGTACATACACATTATCATAAAGCTTTAAACTAAATTATTGAATTTATATATGATAGGGAAAAAATGGCTGCCTCCATATATACGACGCTATCTTTCATGACGTCACAGTCTTTGCCATCCATTTTGGAGTGTTAAGTTTTAAAGTTCACCATTTTGGGGCAGCCACTTCGGGGTGTACACACTGCGCAACGCCATCTTCCATGACATGACGTATGGGCGTTGCCATTTCTATTCCTTATATAATGCTTCAGACCGAATGTAATCGCACCCAAGATGGCGTCCGACCCACTTTTGGGGCGACCCGTAGCTTTTAATTACTATTCATGGTCTTTGTAGTCGGGCCTCCAATGTACTAGACAATAATACGAACTCAATACTATATAAATACTGCTGCTATGGTGCCCACAGCTGTTGCAATGTGGGCTCCATTGTGTGTTCTTCATTCATTACTAATATTTAAGCTAATTTCGTTTCTATAATGATAACAAATTGAGCAAAAACAACTGATCTAGCTCCTTTACTAAACAAAAAAAAAGGCGTTCAAATTGCAGTCATCTTTCAATGCAAGCACAACCAATTTTTTTGACGTCAGTGGCTCAGATGCGTTATTTGCAATTGTTGTAATTTCCATACATGCAAAGCAAATCGCAAAACTTGGTTCGAAAGTGCTCAACTTCTGTATTAACTCGCTGAGTAATTAGTATAATCTGATTAATAATAATTGACTTAGCTTGTTTTAAGTACTGTAGGTTATGAGGTTCACCCATACTGAAAGGCAACATAACAAAAGACCGACTTACTCCAGGCATTGTCATTGTTGCACACTAGGGTGGAGTGAAACGACAAAAATTTTTATTTAATCCAATACCGCGGAAAAAGTGCCTTATACCATAAAAAAAAAACACTGTACATTTTTTTTTATTTCTGATATCTTCTGCCTCCCCAACGCCTTTGAAAATTACGAAAATATCAAATTTTTTACCAAATATTTTTTAAACCTTTTATTCATTTCATTTTTTTTAATTTCACAAGATGTTCACAGTGAACAGTTGTGGAATTAAAAAATAAAATTGAATAAAAGGTAAAAAAAAAAATGTTTTACAAAAAATCTCACATTTTCGTGATTTTCAAATCTATTAGGGAGGCAGAAGATATTTTCAGAAATAAAAACATTTTCACAATGTTTAATTTTATCACTTAAGGCACCTTTTGCGCGGTATTAGATTAAAAACCAAAAAAAAATTGTGGTTTCACTCCACCGTATTACACACGTTTCTTGAATTGTTTTTTAAATAATGTAATAATCTACTAATATAATACGAAGTGTAGGAAAAGACCCAATCATATAGGTAGATGATACCTACTCACGCGTGTTGTGCTTGACCAGCGTCAGTTTCGATTGTGAATTACTTGGTGCAAGCACAATACAGCTGCACCATCTGTTGTTAGAACAGCGAAATACGCACTGAGAATAAAAATCGTTGCAAACCGACCACCACGCCGACTTACTATGAAATGACCACGGTGAAAACATCACACCCGAGCTTTCTGGTTCAGCAGTTACACAGATCGAAGTTTGTCTAGTCGCGGCCAAATAAAACCATACATCTATACCGTATATAATACTTAGAAGACACGATTTCCTTTTGTTCTCAATATGCCCATATTAGGGAAATAATGCCACCTTCGTTAATCATCGGACTTTTACGGAAACACGAAGCTGCATCTCGGCAGCGTTCGTAGTAGTTATACCCGTCTTTGGGCAACGAAGTCACTTTCACAAATTGCCGGCCTTTTCGGTCAGGGTACGTATAATGTGGTGTATCAGCAGCCATTGAAATGAATATCGTTTAGGCCTAATACGAAACACCTGCGCCGAAGCAAACGAAATTACAGGTTGGTTGAAGAGGTAAAACATCAAGACAAATCTAACTGACGCCTCCAGCAGGCAATAAAATAATTCTGGCAGATTAAGGGTAGGATGTGGGTACAGCTGGAAATAAAGCGGTCTTCACAAGGATTTGAATTGTAATATTTTCTTTTGTTTCGCGAATGAATCGGATAAAAGGCGTTTTCTCGATAATTATTGATAGCTCTTAAATGTGTGGCTATAGTTGAAAAACAATTATTTACCTGAACTTTAAGGTTACCGTAATTTTAGCACCACTGCTTGTCAATGAGGATATAGGGGGAGCTGGGAAGTCAGACGACTACCCCGCTTTTCTTACCACTAGCCAGCCCCAACCCAGTTGGCAAGACCGTGGGTTTATCCCCAATTCAAGTTCTCTTCATTTTCTACTTAAACTGTAATTTACAAAGTGCGACACAGTGGAGAGTGAGCCTTCCTACCTTAGAACTTTTTCATTAATTGTGTAATGTTAGACGTGCTGACTAAAGCCACAGACATCCCATGTTAGATTGAAAATTTCATTGTGATTCATTTTGAAGCGAGGGGGTTAGTTTATGCAGTTTCAACTGCATCTCTACAGCCTGTTTCACACTAATGGAAAATATTCTACATTTGGATTTGCCAAGTAAAACATCCGTGCTAGCATAAGACAATTAGAAGTACCAACATGCAGGCATTTTTTTTGCCGAATTTCGCAGTAGTGTTGAAATTTACCTATGTATACAGTTACTTGTATATGCTTTCTTTAATGCTATGTTTTTAGTATTAATAATTTGGATTTCAGAAAAGAATGTTAAGTCTTTTGGTAACAACACTTCTCCTTTAAATTCGTATCAATCACTGAACGAATTTATTTTTTAAAAAGCGCTAAAGTATATAGTGCAGGATGTAAGACTGCATTAAAAAAAAACAATACCTTCTGCAGGATGCAATAATAATTTTAAAAAACAAACCCTTAAAGCCAGTAGAGCAGGAAAACCGGAAGTACCGTATTTTCCCAATCCATTATTCCTTTCGTAGCCTTACACTTTATTTCATATCCATTTCTACATCCCACCCCAAATCTATTATATTTGTAAGTTATGGAATAACCCATGGAATTGCTTTTTTGTGTCACCGTGCTATTATTAATGACTCTTAAGTGTCATTATTGTTCATTGGTTATTGCATTATCAGGAGAATATCAACAATGGCTAAGTGCACCCTAGCAAACACTAAAACATTTTCCGAGAAAGACAATGTAAGCACCAATTTGCTAACAGTTTCCTGAAAAATTCGTTTTTGGCTTGAGAGGCTGATAGTTTGTGGCATTTTATGAATATTTCCAGTTGACTTCAACCGGACGTTATGGTTTCAACAAATAGGCAAGTATTTGTCTCTGCCACTTACAACATACTTCGTCCATTTGTACTATTGGAGCAGTTATGTGGATTATTATCTTGGGATCTTAACCTAAGATCCTTAATCGACATCGTATTGTGAGTGGAGTTCTTTCGCTCTTTTACAAACTAATAATAGCAGCTGTTTTAATGTGCTTGAAGGAAGTATTTCTTGCTGATGAGCAATATAACGTATCTCAAAGAACTTGATCGACTTGTACATTGTGTAACTGGAATCGCACGGCTTTCATTTATGGCACTCGCCTATCTGTTTTGCCTGACAAAGGAAAAATCTTTCCGTAATCGTTTTCTTTGTTTGCTGAACTTGATGCCATTTCACAACCGAGAATAAAGAACCGAAGATTACTTCTCAAGATTATCCCGTCGCAAATCATAGTATCATTGGTTCCATTTATCATTCTCCAAATTTCACTGATCGTTCAACCAGAGGTTAAATTCCTTGAAATACTGGCTCCGTTGTTGTTTTACGTACTTGTGTGTGCTAGTGAACTCTTCTCCTGCCTGTTTTTATGACGTGCTATAATTTGTGTGCCAAATGTTTTGTGGTTTTAAATAATAATAATAATAATAATAATATTTTGCCGCAGGAGCAGCGGTCTGGCAAGGATCCGAGGATCACTAACAGCCAGCCTTGACTAAGCGCCACAGGAAAGCTAAGCTACAAAAGCAAAAAGAACAGATCTAAATACGAAATTACCAAAAAAATTCAGGACGTTTCAAGAATGGTTTCAAGCAATGCTTTGACATGATTGACCGAAAATGTTTTGGACTGCGAGCAGTGACTACAGCTTCGGGAAGGGAGTTCCAGACAGGAACTACTCTCAAGGAAAAGAAGTTCCTTCTACAATCGCGGTGCGAAGCTTGTACGGCCAATTTAAAGGGGTGGCCACGTGTGTTGACACTTGGTGCTAAATAAAACAACGGTAGATCAATTTCCATGAAGCCCCTGATAATCTTAAAAATGAGATAAAGATCCGCACGAAGTCTTCGCAGCTCCAGCGACTCAAGGTTTGTCATCACAAGTCTTTCCGTATATGTTAAGTTTCTTAAACTGATGATGCCCTTTGTAAAACGTCGCTGGACACGCTCGATCTTATCGATGTCCCCTAAGAGAGATGGCGACCACACCTGGCTTGCAGTTTCAAGCAATGGACGAACGAACACTTTAAAAGCCCAAACTTTAAGATTCATTTTACCAGACGTAAAACATCGATTTACAATGGCCAACCGTCTGAAAGCCCCGGCAACAATCTGGTCACAGTGTTTTGTACTCTTTAGGTCCGCATTAAGGCAAACACCAAGATCGTTGACAGAATAAACGTCTGGAATTTGGCGATTACCCCAAAAAAAACTATGAGACGGGTTATTTTTTCCGACGTGGAAGGCCAGACATTTCGGGACAGCAAGCGGCAACTGCCAGTCTCTGCTCCAATTGAAGATATATTTAAGATCGAACGTGGTAGAAGATAACGGTGTAAGGTCATTAATGGGGGCACCCTCCTTCAGATTGTCAGCAAATATGTATTGGAAAGTGACGCCCTCGCGGCACTGTAAATCGTTGACAAAAACAACGAAAAGCAGCGGGCCCAGTACTGAACCTTGAGGAACTCCGCTTCGGATTAAAGAAGAGGTAGAGACCGAGCCATTGATTGAAACACGCTGAGGCCTATCCCGAAGGAAGGACTCGAGCCATGTTAAAAGCTTTCCACCTATGCCTATACTCTTTAATTTAAACAGTAATTTCGAATGTACGACAGATTCGAAAGCCATCATGAAGTCTAAATAAACAACATCACTCGGCGCTCCGATGTCCAAGTTTGAAGACAAATTATCCAGGAACGAGAGAAGCTGGTAGGTAGTCGATCTACCAGGGAGGAAGCCGAACTGATCATCCGAGATTATGCTTGATGCGAGGAGAAAGTCCATCAAAATAGTTTTTATGATAGACTCCATCAATTTACAAGGGACAGACGTAAGCGCAATCGGCCTGTAAGTTACTGGGTCAGAAGGATCACCCTTTTTAAATATAGGTGTTACGTTTGCAGTAAGCCACATTTTCGGTAGGACGCCTGTCTCAAAAGAGAGGTTGAAGATTAGAGTTAATGGCAAAGCTATATGTCTACTAATCTGTTTATAATAGTAGGCGGAGTAACCATCTGGCCCCACTGCATGGCTAGGTTTAAGCTTTTGTAGTGAAGATAGTGTGGATTTAACTGAGAACACAATCTCATCAAGGTGCAGATCGCAACCCTCAGAAATTGGATAACTGGATGGAATTTGTCCATTGTCGCTGATAGTGTTTGACACAAAAATAGTATTAATTATTTCCACTTTTTCAGCGTCATCCAGAGTGATAGTATTACCCAGTTTCAACGGAGGTATCGAACGCGATGAGCCAGTAGTGTGCCTGTAAAGCCTAAAGAGGGCAGATAAATTTCCTTCTTTGATAGTTTTTTCCTCTCTGGAGTATCTCCATTTATTTGCTATTTCAGCATAAGATTTCTTACAGGCATTGTACCTGTCCTTTGCTTCCACAGTAAGGTTTGACTTGTAGAGTTGCCACAGCTTAAGCTTCTTCTTTCCAAGTATGCTAAGAGAGCGTGGAACACGAGGAACGGATGATCGATAGTAAGTTGTTGCACCTCGAGATTGTTCCGTGGTTAGATCTAACAATGATAAGAACCTAAGCCAGGATAAATTCACATTTTTCTCATTTATGGAAAGCTCAAGGTTCCAGTCAATGTAGCTTAAGCGTTCTCTCAATGCTGTAAAATAAATCTTTCCACCTGATATATGATTTATCTTTGAGGATGTAGTAGTGGAATAAATTTTAAAAGTGACCATACAATGGTCGCTGGTGCCCAAATGGTCTGTCACATTTACGTCAAAAACAAGGCGGTCGGAAGGTGATAAGATGCAGTCCAGAATGTTCTGGCCACGGGTTGGGGAGGTTACTAACTGTGACAGGCCCAACGGTCTGATGAAATCTAGGAATAACTGATGGTGCTTGTTGCTAGCACTGAAGTTGTCCCAATCGGCAGTTGAACAATTAAAGTCACCAAGGATGATATTATCATAATGGGGCTTTACACAAGCAACCATGAACTTTGAGGTTTCATTTACAATATCATCACTGTAGCTATCCGGAATATATCCCAAAATAAAGTTAAGATTAGACTTAAAAATAAGAATAGAAAAGCACTCCGAGTTTGTAGAAACTGCTGCGCACAGAACCTCAAAACCGACCCGATAAATAACCGCAATCCCCCCACCGCGTGAATCCCTATCAGATCTAATCATGCGATATGGGAAGTTGCCCAGTAACATAGCATCAGTAAAGCCAGGCGTTAACCATGTTTCCACCACAAAAAGCAAATCATAAAACTCACTGGCCAAAAGTACCCCAAAAGTACCACAATTTTTGACAAGGCTGCGAGCATTAATGAGTATGCAGTTAAGGGTACACCTAGGGACGGATGCACAGTTCCCCAATGACGATGTTCCGTATGGACCATGGGAAAGTGGGTTAATTGACCACGTTAATGATGGAGGTTTTCCGTGGTGGAATTTACCCGATTCAACTCAACCATTAAAGTGCATTTCCCTTTTTTTGTTAAGTGGAAGCCATCTCTCGACATCAGGCTACGATCAGCAAACACAGCTTGGTCGATAGTTACAAAATTGTGGCTTTTTCTAATACAGAAAAGTCGTAGCAGTTTGTTCGTTTCAGCCACCTGAGCATCTTCCCAGCTCGAATTACGTCCCAATCGAGGTGGGAGACCCAAAAAGCAGATCGTAGAAGTAGAACAGAGTTTCCGAACTTCAAACACAATATCTGAGAGTTTGTTGACGATGTCTTTAGGGGAATCAGACCCAATATTGTTTGCTCCTGCACTAATTACAACTGTACAGTTTGGTTCAGCTCTAACAACAACAGTTGGCACAATCGATCTGAGTTTTTCCGCTGTAGCACCCGGTATGCACCATGTAACAGAGTTAATGTGGGTGCTGCCCCTCAATGCACGAATATGAGAGTCTCCTATCATTATTGATTGGTTTATCCACGAAGAAATAGGATCAGGTTGAGAGCTACAGGCCTGTGGGTGTAGAGGTCCAGAGGCGGAGAATTTGTTGTTTTTAATGGCACATAAATCACTGATCTTCCTACGAAGTGCTGTATCATCAGCACTATGAGACCCAGGAATGTTGTTCAGAATTTCAACCTGATTCACCGAATTAAATGGGTCATGAATGTGGACGTCCGATTTGGGTTCACAAGTTCCCTTTTTCCTTTGAGGATGTTTTTTCCTTCTTACTGTGACGTTTGGAGGAGTCGAGATAGGTGGATGGTTAATAAAATTTCGCTGTGTCTTATGAGCATTTGTGGTTTCTGAGTTTGCATTGTTGCTTAAAGTATCTGGTCTAATGCACTGCGAATTTGTTTGGTTTTGAGATCCAGGTTTACTTTCAGGTTGAGAATTGGCGAGACAAGATTTCTGGTTGGCGAAGCTCTCCAAGTGTGAGGAAAGAATTTCCGTGCCCAGTTTTGTTGAGTTCATGATTGTTGAAACGACAATTATGTTACTATCATCAGAATGTTGCTTCGGAATGACATTACTTGTGTGCAAGGATAACTTGGATGATTGAATTACGTCACTAATGGCTTTTGTTATTTCATCCCTTATCATCGATTTAATGGAAGTTAGATGGGAATCACATATTGACGCCAGTCTCTGCTCAAGTATGGTGTGTTGTGTGGTGATTTCACGTTTGACATCGAATATGATGGAGGATAAGTATGATTAAGTACTCGAATGAAAGTGCGTGGGTAGTTGTGGTCACAGACTGCTCATCCGTTGGTTTAGGGGGAGTGGATAGACTTCCAGTGATGGCCCTTGTTATGTTAGTTAACTTGTCATTTATGTCCAAAAGGTCTAGATCTTTCTCGATACGGTCACAATCCAGTCTAGATTGTATCTTTTCTGATAAGTTTAAAAGACTCTCTTTTTGGGCCGATAAATGAAGCAGGACATCTTTACTTGACGGGTTTGGTGGAGTTGGAAGTGGAGAGATTCCCGCTTTGAAATCTTCAGCATCGAAAAAGACTGTTGTTCTTCTAGGCCTCTTAGTTCTGCTTAGTTTATTGAAGGAAAAGTCATCAATGTTATTAGAGATAAGATCCCTTCGACATGGAGAAACAAGGCCACATTCAACGCTTTCCATAACCATAAACAAGGGAGAAAAAAGCAGGTAAAAAAAAAAAAAAAAAAATATATATATATATATATATATAGAGAGAGAGAGAGAGAGAGTCAGAGCCGGATTCGAACTAGCACTCAACCTAAATGATGCAGACAAGATGGCCGCCTCCACATCACTGAAGTAAACAATGTCAGAAAACAACGTGCACAAGTCCAGGACTACATACGCGGAACGAAACACTCACCAGGGGATACTTGAGTCAATCATGAAACTGGAGCACCATAAAGAAGTAAAAGCACTGGAGAAGAAACCGCAAAAAAACACAAAATCTTGGGAGCTCAAAAACACAAGCTCCGAGCTCTCTGTTCTGAATCCACAATATCAAAGAATCAGAAATCAAAAATCAAAAATGTGGAACTGGTTAAAATATTTTCTTCTTCCCTCTGTAAGTTGAACCTAAAATTGCATACAATTTGTCTTCAATGTGTAAAGCTTTATCGCTTAGCAGAAGCCATTCAAGAGGCCAACGCATTGCTCATAACAGCTAACCTAATTCTTCAAACTGTTAATACTTGTGGCGCTACTTTCTTAGCAACTTTAACGTCGTTCGAAACTTCAACCGAACTATTGGTCTTAATCTTATGCAGTAACATGTTGGGTATTATAATGGCTATCACTTGAGCAGCTGACAATGTAACAAAACAGGTAGAAGTTCTTTTTCGTTCACAGCAACGTTTATTCTACTTTTGAAACACGGTTATAACATATTTGTTTCCTCTGCAAGTAAAAAATATGGTCTGGAAGGAAAAATTCAAGGTGTTGGAACATGTTCTCTGTGAAAAAGAATAAGTCCTAAACATCGTTGATTTCGTCTTTCTGCAGGCTTCATACAACAGAGGATGTTACATTTTCAGTAATTCCCACTAACTGCTGCTTGTTTCAAAATTTAACCTCCACAGTATTTTTCAATTTTCAGGTTTATATACAGTAGCTACCATTAAAACTTGAGAGTAGCGGTATAAGTTTTAAAACAAATGAAGCTCAGTCATAAACCGTAAAAAATGTCATTTGTAAGGCAGGATAACGCTCTAAAATCAACTTTGTCACAGTCTCAGTGGTTTTCTAGTATTCTCCAGTGAAATTTTTTTTTAGAATTTCTTAGTGTTACCAGTGATTTTCCCCAGCGTATTCTAGTATTTTGCAGTATCCCCATAACCTTCTACTATATCACACATCACTTTTTGGATAGCTTGATCAACGACTTAACAGCAGCCGCCATCCTGTGTACGTGTTCGATTCACTTGCCTCGAAATGACGGCACACGTCTATCATTCGGTCATCAAGAGATAGAAGCTGAGTGCATTCCTATTTCATTAACTCCTATTGTTGGAGCAGAGCGAGTAAAGCAAGCATATTTTTTTTTTTGGTGACTCATAGGGGTATCTTTGTGGTAACATTACGCTAAAACTACTGAATCGAGTTTGATTAAATTTTGTATGCTGACCAAGTACAGCTCAGAGTGTCTGGAGGAGTGTCTGTTATTTCAGGTCGAAAATAGGGTATATTTTGGGCCACATATATACCCAAAACATGTAGTCACACATAAATCCAAAATTGTTATACATAATTGTCTAACAATTGTTAGACACAAAAAAACAATTGTTATAAAAAAACAATTGTTATAAATCGTTTTTGTAGTGCGTTAATATCTATAGCGTGATTGTTGTTGGTGGTGGTGGTGATGGTGGTTTTGCTGTTGCATGAACACAAACTATATTATCTGCCCTACGACGATAAGATGGATGCAACACAAAAGTGAAAGGGGAGGGAGAGGAAGGGGAAAGAGGAGGGGGGGGAAGGGGAAGGGGGGGAGGGAGGAATGGGAAAGGGGAGAGAGAAGAAGGGGAAAGGGGAGGGATGAATGGGAAATGGGAGGGAGAGGAAGGGGAAAGGGGAGGAAGAGGAAATTGGAGAGAGAGGAAGGGGAAAGGGGAGAGAGAGGAATGGGAAAGGGGAGGGAGAGGAAGAGGAAAGGGGAGGGAGAGGAAGGGGAAAAGGGAGGTGGCAGAGGAACACGCTCCTGTATGTCAACACGTAATGGTGGTGGCCACAGTTTTTTGTTTAATAAGTATTTACTAATTGTTTGGGGACAACATTCATCTTAGTTGGTTTCTCTAGTTCGGTGTGCTGCCCTGCCTAGTGACCATGGTAAAGCAACGAACTATATATACGTTCCATATTCCATATATATATTCCATATATTCCATATTCCATATATATATTCCATATATTCCATATTCCATAGACGTTCCACGTTATGTTTTCAGAAAACTGACTGGATGACGACTCGTTTCCTTGCACTAACAGTGCAAAAACAAGCCGATATCACACTTGTAGACTCAACAAAGTTACTTTTAGAGTTTACGAATGGGATGCTTACGGATTTTTTGCACTCCTAGTAGAAGAAAACGAGTAGTCATCCAGTCAGTTTTCTGAAAACATAATGTGGAACAAAGTATAACTAGCTCAGTACAGTAGCTACCAGAATGTGGTCTTTTGGAGTATCATTCGGACTGAATAGAGGCTGCATAGATTCAGACTTCGATTCAGAATTTTTTATTGCTGAGCGCGAATTTTGGTCTACGTGGGTGGCTACTTGGGGGCAGTTTGCCACCTACAAGTGCGAAATGTCAAAAATATCAAATCAAGTAGGAAAATTAACTAGGAAGAATTTTCCAAAATTTTGTGGATCTTTCTCTTTACGTATTCGTTCATTTTCTAAATGACCATTAAAGGGGAGAAAACCTATGATCCAGAAAAAAAAGTATTTTAAGGAAAGTACAAAATGTAACGAGTTCACTTGCAATGATGGACAATCAGCGAAGGAACCATGCCTGCTTCGAGCCTACACACAAACCAAAATGTTTATTTTAAACTCATAAAATTGCGACATGATGGATTTAAGGAGCACAAATTTCCTAGTCCCTGTAGTGTGTCATCCTGAAAACCCGATCACAGTGTCAACGCGATCCAGCTCCAGATCCACAACAACAACGGATTTTCACAACAACGGATTTTCAGGCTGAGCTATCACTTCAAGAAATCAGGCGATTTCTAAATCTTCCTTTACTGTGCATACATTTTGTAACACAGTAAAGAGCATTAATACTGCCCAATACTATTAGCTGCTGATGTGATTATTGTAAGCTTCTTAATGTACTCATCAGTTATAGCAAATAAGAGCTCCAATTTTCTTCGTGTACATCTTTTTGATATTATAGTATGGCTATAAGTCATTTTAAGGGGTCATACACGTCACTCTATTTAATTCCTTGTCGATATGTTCTGATATTACCATATGATAATTTAATTTAATTCAGCTTCAAAACATTCTGAAAGTTCATAATCTCCTCATTTCCTCATCAAATCGTTGCCGCGGTTCATAAGGCCCATTAAATCTATAATTATCTTCAGAACATTTCTTACGTTCATAATACATATTTGAATGTAATTTCTCATATAAACGTTCTAAAGATACTTAAAACATTCTAATTAAATCACCTCAACTCTGTGCATTGCGGAGAGAAAGGCCCCCTTAATACCTTCATGATCATGTCTTTTGTAGCATATAAATGTTCATAGGTATTACCTGCCAAATTGGCTTTCTCCATCCCGCTTTAACCTTAGCCGTTAAAAAGGATTAGTTCCTTGTTTAATTAACTCCTCAGCAAAACGTCTCCGACGTTCATAAGACAGACTTCAAACTAATTCCTATTCAAACGTATCTAATGGTTCACAAGAGATAAATAAATGTAAATTGATAAAGTAACCTCAACAAAGGCCTAGAAATGGTGGTTCCTGATAAGTCATAATATCGGCTTGCTATTTAGATTTGATTTCCGTTTTCTGGAATAGAAACGAAGCTGATGATAATGCCAGCAAATACACTCAAATTAATATGCTGTATTCCACAGATTCTATAACGAGTGTAAGCCTGTTTTCAGATTTAATTATTGGAGTTGTTAGTTTTTTAAACGTTAGCACTTATCTTTTTAAGTAGTCTTGTTTCAAACTGAACTACAATACTTAAACCGGACTATGAGCTATTTAGCTATTTCATTGCTGGATTAGCTGAATTCGTTGCCGGTTTATTTTTAAGCACCATTAAGTCAGCCAAATAGCTAATTTCTTATATTTGTGACAGTCTTAGCTGTGACCTTTTCTACTTCCCATTGTTTTTTTGTTAGGTAATTTTCGAAAAATAACGAAAATATAAAACGGTGTAATTTTCAGGTTTTGAGTGGAAGAACGTTTCTACATGAAATTCCGTGTACCAATACAACTTCAAGTGAAGCCCTTCAAGTACACACTTAACTTTTTTACACTGTAAGTGCTTGTATTGTTCACAGAAAATAGCCAACAGCTTCACTTGGTCATTTTCGGTGACATTGCAAATTGAAATGTTAGGTCATCTGCCTGTAGAAATGAAAGCTATCTTTGGATTATTCGTTATAACCAGAAAGCGCTTCACAACGGTATGTAAAATGAATTATTTACATAGTCCATTATTTTTGCCTGTCCGTATACTAATAGAGGTGGATTTCATTGCTACATTATCGGTACAATGCTTACTTATCTCATTGTTATGGTGCAATTTCGGATGAGCGATCCAAATCGAAAACGACAAGAAATGCAACATTAGTGAACACTGACTTGAATTTTTTATTTAGCATTTCTGAATGTACACAACGAATGCACTCTGTGATTTGATGTTTACCTGACTTAGGCCATTGCATCAAACACACATCGGATGCACTGCTAGTGATGTGAAAAGAGTTAATATGTGACCAAAACCCTTCAGACGAAGTCATGAAAGATTGAAGGGAATGGGGAAAAATGGCAATTCCAGTAATTTTCTCAGGAAAGTTATCTAATAGTTTGGTTGCGATTCTGTTTTCTGCTACACTTATCATTTATTTTAGTATAATGTTGTCGTGAATATTGATCTCAAATACTGAACACGAATGTTATCCAACTTTATTGAATTTATTGAAAATCAATAATTACAGAAAATAATAATAATAATTTAAAATTAACTTTGTTGCAAACAAATTGCTCACAGTTTAGTAAACTTTAATGAGAATAATAAAATGATGCAATATAAATAATACACATAATACAGTCAGACAATTGATTCCATTTCAACATCCAGGTTCAAAAAAGAATAAACATTTCAAATTATTTAATTTAACAAAAATTACGTTAATTTCAATTTCAATTCATTTTTATTATTTAATTCCAATAATTCATTGGGAATTCCATTAAAAATGTTCGGTATGCAGTAATTTTTTCTTTTTGTACCTTATTTATTATACCATTTTGGAACAATAAATCTTTGCTTGCTTTTCCTAAATCTAATTTTTCCCATCATTTTAATGTTTATATGTATTATGAAAGTAATCCCTTGTTATAATTTTCTGATCTCTAAGCTTGTATATATTTAAAATTTTATTTATTAAAATAAACTATGGATGTTTTTTAAAATTATTATTTCCAAAGAGTATTTTCAGGCTTTTATTTTGGACGTTCTATAATCATTTTACCATGTAACCATAAATTTCAATACCATATCGTAGATGACTTTCTACCCACACATCATAGAGAATTATTTATTTTTTCTTTATCTAGGATATTATTCACTTGAAACAGTTATAGCGAACACCACGAAGTTTATTCATTAATTTAGTAATACGTATTTTAAATTCATATGCATGTCAATAGTCAAACATAAAGTTTTGCATTTTGTTTTATTTCCAACTTCGTACATTTTTGTTCACAGTTAGCACTCAATTTCATTCCTGAACTCATAAAAGTAAAATTTTTATCATGCACAACTACGCTTAAATCATTGCTTGTTGTCATTTTTTACTGATGTATTCATAAAAAATGTTTTATCTTCAATTATGTACATTTCATTGTCAATCAGCCAACAATTAAGTAGGTCAAAATCTAATTACAATTTTTTTTATCATTTCTGTTTCATAGTTATTAAAATTAAAACATCGTCCGCAAAAAGGTAAAGTATGGTGTTGTTAATTGTTTCACGAATATCGTTTGTGTAAATTAAAAACAATAGTAGTCCCAAAACCAAACCTTGTAGCACACCATACTGTATGTCAGAGTAATTACTAAATTGTTCATACATTTTAACAGTTTCTTTCCTATTTTTTTTAGGTAACTCTTTATAATTTCAAACATTTTTCTACGAATACCAATTTTTTGACATTTTTAAGCACATTTTGCATATCAAAAGCACCAAAGGCCTTTTCCAAATCTATTTAAACAGGGTGTTTAAAAAAAACGCTACACGTCGATGTCGAATTTTTCTAAGTCCAACAACCGTTCCCCGTCGCTATAACCCTTATCAATGACCTCAGAAAAGAACTCATGAAAGTTATTCCTGATCTCGGGAAAGCTTTTATTTGCTTTTCAAATAAGAACGCAAAGGTAACAAAAGCATGTGACAACCTTGGTGGTGGGGGAAATAAAACCCCATAATTAGATTTCAAAAGTAAAAAGGGAAAAAAAACATTTATTTGGCCAACAAGCAAAATAGCTAAATAAAGCTTATACTGCAGCATCTGGATACCAAATAAAAACACAAAAGGAAAAAAAACGAATGTGGCAATCCTGGTTGGTGGGAGGGGGGAGGGGAAAAACAAACAATAAAATCCCATAATTGGATTTCAAGTAAGAAGGAAAAATCTATTTGTTTGGCTAAAGTAGCTAAAATAAAGGCTTTTACGGTATTTGGATCCCAAATAAAAACGCAAAAGGAACAATCGCATGTGCCAGCTCTGGTTGGTGGGGTTTGACGGGGAGGCGATCAAAACAAACGATATGTGTATTTATTTTTTAATTTTAAATAGAAAGAAACAATAAAGCATTTATTTAGCCTTCAAATAAAATAGCTAAAATAAATGCTTTTACAGTATTTGGATTTCCAACAACAATTCACAAAAGGAAAGTATCCACGCCTTGAATGAAGATAATCCCAATCGACACATTCAGTTCTGTGAGGAATTCCTAGATTTCAAATAATAATAATAAAGCAAAAGAAAAAGCTCATGTGAACCGGGGGGGGGGGGGATGAGGACTTTGCCTGCCGGGTCCCAGATAGGCTAACCTCTAGAAGGCTGACGTTTGACATTTTGTTTCAAACCAGTTATAACGTAAGTTAAGTCCATCATTAAGGTTTAGAGACAAAGAAAGATATTCCAGGTGATGAATCACAAACAAAGGTGCTCGAACTGTCCTCCTCGAGCAACGATACACTCACCGCATCTGAGCATATTCTCCTGCATAAGTCAGGTGTAAATGTCTCAAATGCAGCAGTAATGAGAACCTGCAGTGTTGCAATATCCTGGGCTGGTTGAATGTACACCAAATCCCGTACTATTCCCCACACACTTAAGTCCATAGGCGTCAGATCGCACAAACGCGCAGGCTATTCCATCACACCTCTTCTACCAATTCTGCTGTTGGGAAATTGGTCATCAAGAAGTTCTCACACCTGTGTTGCATAGTGCGGTGATGCACCATCTTGTTGGAAAATAATATCAGCAGGATACTTTTCCCGTACAGCTGGTTGAATCCAGTCTTCTAGCAGCTGACAATGTACTGCACCGTTGATTGCTCCATCAAGGAAGAATGGTCCAAAAACCCCACTCCCAGACCATATAGCTTCCCAAACATTGATGCCAGGTGACGGCGTGAATGCCGCCATAGTGGCGTGTGGGTTGTCATCACTGTAAAATACGCAGTTGTGACGATTAACTCAGCCATTCAGATGAAACTTGGCTTCATCGGAGTATAATATCCGTTCCACGTTCTGTGGACCATCTGCAAGGAAATCTAGGAATTTTTAACAGAACTGAATGCGTCGATCGGAATGATCTTCGTTTAAGGCGTGGATACATTGTGGACGGTACATCTTCAAGCCTATATGTACTTAATCAGCCTATTAACTGAAGGCAGTGGCACACCCGCTTGTCGTTCCAACTGACACTGGGACGTCGTTGGTTCATCAAGCAATGCATGGTGGATTTACAATCGTTCATGCCGTTTGTTTACGGCCAGAATGGTCCTCATGTTGATTTTCCACAGGACCTGTGGTTTCAAATTTCTCCACCAAATGTGCCACTGTAGACCGGCATGGAGGTGGCTGAAGATACGTAGCCTGCCACCTCACCAAAACGTCTGATATCATATCGTTTTGGTAATACCATTAAATAATATTGATACGTTGGTGTAGGTTCATGTGTGGCATGTCGTTATGAAATACAAAAAGAACGAGTGGTATCAAAGGAAGCGAATACAAAAAGAACAAACTGTATCGAATGATACGTATCAGGTTATATGCACCTCACTACTGTCACGTTCAAGTGTACGGACCAACCAGTACTACAGTATATACTACACATCACACAATAGTGCATGCCCTGCGAACATCAGGTCACATGACTCACAACTTTGCATGTAACGGCAGTACAGCTGAAGGGCAACATAATTATAGCATTATCCAAATTACTAAATCGGTAATTAAACTCAGCCAATTACAGTAAGTACAGTACTGTAAACTGGGAACTCTTGTCGGATAACGTTGGTAGGACTTTTGTGCAGCAAGTGGTCTGGCGATTAGATGTGAATACTGGCTAGTTGTTAATTCAGTACGTACATTGGGCGCAGGGCCGTAGCCAGCACCCCAGCAGCCAGGCCTACTGGGCTGAAGAGCACGAAACGCGATGAGGCCTTTATAGTGGACTATAGCGTTGATTTTTGTTTACAAACTCGTGCTAAGTTCAGTTCCAGAGAACCATGTAGCGTAGAAAGGTTAAGTTTTCAAATGAAAGAACATTTTTTCTATAGTTCCTGTAGGCCTCAGCGACGTGAATATGGCCTGTTTATGCATGAAGCTTACAGTTTGGAAGCAGCTAATGATAACGTTTAAAATTTGTTTGCCAGCTAACAGCAAAATTGTAAGCCCAACACGATAAAATGGTTACATTATTTCGAAACGTCGTATCAGCTTCACGAGCAGTGTTAAATTGTTGAACATGTAGTCGCAAAATAAATCGTGCTGATTGTTAATTAAAAAAAGTGGTAAACAAATTTAATTAGTTATGTTAAAAGAAACAAGCTTAACGGTATTAAAAAAGAAATACAATTTCAATAGCAACGAAGCGCCATCCTCTGCCTCACAGTCGTGAAGCACAGACTTTTTCCTAGTACACGTATGGTTACGTTACACACAACAGAAAAAAGTGTGTTTAAAATAAAATTCAGTTTAACAGGAATTTGCTTTAATTTTGTTGTTGTTTTAATTTACAATTCCACTTGTAATTTTATTTGCAATTGTTTCTGTGAGTAAGGCATTTTTTAATTATAGCAAATGGGATTTTCTTTTTTGTGGGGCCGGGTGGGGGGGGGGGAGGCTCTCTTCATTTTAATTCTAGTACGGGGGTACATACAATTTCCTGGCTACTGTCCTGATTTGGCGATTCGATTTCTACAGGGTATCAGGGATAAGAGGCCGTAGAAGCTACGTTGTACTGCCGCCGTACAAGTGGCTCCCCCCCCCATCATCCAGGGTGGCCACAAGCGCTTTTCCTTTTACGTTGTTATTTGGAATCAAATACTGTAAAAGCCTTTATTGTAGCTATTTTGGTTGATGGCCAGTTAAACGTTTTTTTTTCTTTTTACTTGAAATCTAATTATGGGCTTTAATTGTTTGTTTTGGTCCCCCCCCCCACCTACCAGGGTTGCCACATGCATTTTTTCCTTGTACGCTTTTATTTGGAATCCAAATACTGTGAAAGCCTTTATTTTAGCTATTTTGCTTGCTGGCCAGTTAAATGTGTTTATTTCTTTTTACTTGAAATCTAATTAAGGGCTTTTATTGTTTATTTTGGTTCCCCCCCCCCCACCACCAACCAGGGTTGTCACATGCTTTTGTTACCTATTTGAAATGCAATAAAAGCTTTCCTTCCTGAGGTCAGGAATAACTTTCTTGATTTCTTTACTGAGGTCAGGGATAAGGGTTATAGCAACGGGGAATGGTTGTTGGATTTAGAAAAATTCGACGTGTAGCGTTTTTTTTTTGAAACACCCTGTATATGGGGCTGCCTCTTCCTTTTAATAATAATAAATAATAATAATAGTAATAATAATAATAATAATAATAATAATAATAATACAATTTACCACCAATGAGTGGAAGGAAGACGGAAGGGCTGTGGAGCCACTTACTCCGTTCCTAGGCAATCAAAATTAAAAATTAAAAAATTATAAATTATAAATCCAAATTTTAAATTTTAAATCTAAAAACCTGAAAAAATAAAAATTTAAACACTTTCTGGCAATGGGCGTTTTAAAAATGTGTGCACTGGTTCAGCTTCCAATAATCGACAGAAGGCCGGGACAGTAGGTGCATTCACCGTGCTGGACCCAAGGGCATTCCAGATTGGGACAATCAGTACCGCAGAAAAGTTTCGGCGACAGTCAAGACGAGAGGTTGGGACAATAGGTTTCCAGTTATGATCATGCGTACCAATTGGGCAAGTTGCGAAATCGAAGAACGGAAGATCTACGGAAATAAGTTTACGCAAAATTTTAAAATTTCAGAATTAAATCGAATCTTATGCTGCGCAACTCCAAAAGTTCCAGACTGAGCCTTTCAAGTCTGTCACGATAGGTAGTATCCCTCAATTCCAGAAGGCTTTTCGTGAATCTGCACTGGATAGCCTCGAGCTGGTCAATATCTCTTGCCAAATAAGGAGACCAGACTAGAGTTGCATATTCAAGAATTAGGCCCACAAAAACTTTTAAAGCCCAAATTTTAGTAATGATGTTCCCAGAAGTGAAACACTTATTAACGATGGCTAAGCGACGATATGCCGATGCACACACCTTCTGACAGTGGAGACCTTGTTTCAAGTTTTTAGTAAACCAAATCCCCAGGTCACGTACTTCTGTTGACGACGGTAGTAGTTCTTTTTCAAGAAAATAACATTGGCGTTTATTTTTGTCACCCACGTGGAGAGTGAGACATTTGTTGACAGATAGAGGTAACTGCCAGCACTCAGACCAATCTGCCACCTCATTTATTTGGGCGTCAATATCAGGGGAACAACCACCTGTTAAATTTTCCCCACCAATTTTAAAGTCATCAGCGAACTTGAAGCCATAGATATTATTATCGTTAAATTTTAAATCATTTAGACATACAAGAAAGAGGAGGGGTCCCAGGACAGAACCCTGAGGAACTCTACATGGAACCTTTGTCCAAGAAGATACTGTGTTTTCTATTATGACCCTCTGAACTCGATTGTTAAGGAAAGCAGTAATCCATTCCAGTAGGTCTCCTGAAATTCCGCATGCTTCCAGTTTAAGTAAAAGCTTTCGATGAACAACAGAGTCAAAGGCTTTTTTGAAGTCGAAATAAATTGTCTGAAGGGATACCAACATCAAGAACTGGTCCAACGATCGAGGACCAATACAATTGGTGAGTGGCAGACCTGTTTGGAAGGAAACCAAACTGATCCCGGTTTATGATGGCGTGATCTTCAAAATAATTGTTAAGTGTGTCACGAATGATTGATTCCATCACTTTACAAGCCACACAAGTTAACGCAATAGGCCGGTAATTAAACTAAACTAAACAAAGCAGACAGTTAGCTTTGAAGACAAGTCTTTGTTAAAATACAAGGTACACATGATCCACTAGCTATTTCTTACAGTTTGTAAGTTATTAACAAAAACGGGAATTCCACCCAAAGGGAATTTTGTCCTGACAACATAGCTTTAACAGGAGTGACAGTCAGTTATATTGATAAGACTATAAATATAAGGTACTCATGATCCACCATGGTGCAGTCTACCTCCATGGTGCAGTCTACAGCAGTCATTTGATTAGTGATTACGACAGTCCAACAATTCTAGCCATAAGGCACAGTGTTGTTTTAAATTTTACTTTTACTTTCTTCCTGAATTATTTACCCAGCATTTCATACGATCTGAGTAAACAGAACGCTTCCTCGACCAGCCAAATTTTCTAATAAACAACTTGAACATAATTACTATTGTATTTTCGATCATTTCAATGAAGCTGAAAAGGCTAAGGCCAACATAAAAACCAAGACTTCCTCCTATATCGCTAACCAGTGACGTCGTAGTATAGGAATATTTCTCTGTTATTACTTCAATCGTGTTATCTGGATAACTCAGTTTGAAAACCGTCTCTTTTTGATTATTCGCAGCTTGATAACTTATAACAGTGTTAATGACTATCTCATCACATTGTCGAGGACAGTTGCACCCATTATTAGCAGCGTAAATCCTCGAAACGTCCGACATTGCATACGAACTGTTGAAAACTGTTTTACATGAAGCCAGAGAAGAGTTGTGCGTCATAAAGGGCAACCTGTAAAAAAACATTATAGATGTTAAGTAACAGTAATTACAAATGAAAGGGACATGGATTTTACTAGAATTTAGTGCATGTCTTAAATCCATACTTTATATTCTCTCTGTAACGTACAATTGCTAACATTATTGAATTGAAAAATTGATTAAAAGTTTTTAAAAGCTCCCAGTGTAACGTAAGGAAAACAGATAATAAAGCGTCAGATCAATAATGAACAGAACGGAAAGCCAAATGGCTTCGATTAGTGACAAATTAATACAGATATTTCCGTTACCTTTTAGACTTATTGTCAGACTGTCCGAGCAGGAATTGAACAAACGACCTCTGAGACCAAAGACGGAAGCCCTACCGTTTACTCATGCTGACACGGCCGGACTGCCATAGGCAGCATGTAACACGCGCAAATTTATATATAAACAAACTCGTTCCAGTCGCAACTGGAGGGACGTTAGTTACCATGCCTTCACACCGGAAGAACAAACAGGCACACGCAATAAAGAGTGACATTAATAATAAATGGGACAGAAAGCCAAATGGATTCGATTAGTGATAGATACCGACCAAAGACCAAAGCCTTAATGATCAGCCATACTGAGACGGCCTTTGGTCTCGAACGTCGAGGGTTTAATTCCCTCTCAGGCAGTCTGACATTTAAATCACAAGGCAACGGAAGTAGGTCTGCATCTATGTTAATTAGTTTAAAATGTTACATCTTTTACTTTCGTACCTCCGAGTTCAGCAGCTTGCCAAACAACTGCAACGTTGTTAATGAGTTTCTCTTTGTGTTACATTTATGGCGTAAGTTACATTTATACGAGGTTTCCATTTTAAACCACAAACAACAACTTTTTGTTATCGTATTTTCTCTGCTCATTTTAATATTGTTTCCATAATCTGAAATATAAGACTTTTTTTGCTTAACTCAAAATCAGATGGCAAAATAGGCAATACAACACGACTTTAAAAAAAAGATTACAGGGTTGGCACCAATGGAGATAAACGTTTGCCTTCTTAGGATGGAGTGGGGAAAGGGGCGTACCTAGACCCCTTAGCCGATCAATTTTAAGTTATTCGACTGGCTAATGAAAATATTCGGCCAATTTTCGGCTAGCTGATTTAGCCGACTTTTTTTCGGCCGCTATCGGCTTGAAACAATTTCGACGGCTATTGGCTTAGCCTACACGAATTTTTGGCATTTCCTACATTAAAATGAGAGCAATACAAAATTTCTTTAAGCTATTATAGCGTTTGTTATGCATGTAAGTTTTAGTTTTATGCCACATTAAGTCTTAAGTACGTAAACACAATTTTTAACACAACAAATGAAATATGCTGTAAATTATAGGTTATATTGTCAAAGGAAATAAATTCAAATGACACCATTAAATGTAACGTTAAAATTAAACATATTTTTTAGTTTTCTGCAAACTTGAGTTAACTTAGTTACGTAATCTGCATCCTTAAAAACGTACCATGTTCCTGTCCGCATAGCGACTTCTCTTGAACTAAAGCACATACAAAGATGAGACTAGTGCCTATATAAAAGATAATTAAATTACGCTTCGGATTATCTATTTTCCTTGCAGCAGATAATTTTGACCCTCAAATATGCGGAAATGCCTCTAAAAATTGCTCATGATGTAAAACTTCGATCAGGCAAACTATTCAGGCAAACATGGTTGGTGAAAGAAAAACCTAAAAAGACGACATGGCTAGCCTAACAAAAATGTGGCGAATATGCGGCTGACGTATTTCCGGCGGCGATTTCGGCTATCGGCGGCGGCTGAGGGGTCTAGCGTAGCTCAGCGGGCTCTGGTGGAATGCAGGAAGAGTTGTTGTTTTTTGAAGGTTAGTTTCGACAAATCAAGCTTCTGTAGGATACTAGCTAGCAAGGTTGGCGTGTGATGAATACTTATCACCGATCGTTGCTAAACCTAATTGTACTCAACTCTTGCGCAGAGTTGGGTCCTCACCATGGCAACGAACATGGATGAAGGATGTGCTAAATGGTAGCAGAATGACTAAATGGTAGGCGAAATGGTATTCTCGTTTCATTATAAATACTTCTTTTGTACTTTGATCTGAAACACTTACGGTGTGTGAATCTAGCACGAACAATATTGTTTTAAATTGTGCCACACTTAACATTTATTTTATTAGTGGTCAATGTAGGTTTGGGTAAATAAATATTTGGTTTCCATTCAGAGGACATTTGTCTAATAGGGTTAGAAACTGCTGTCACAATACCTATACGTTTGTGCTGCCACCACCAACCAAACACAAACGCCTCATACATCGTGGCTGGTTAGTTTGCCTCTCCGGCGTGCTGTCGCGCAAAAGTTGTGAAATTATTTTAACAATATTCTAATACAAAGTGTTGTTAAAATATTGAAATGAAAGTAATAACTACCCAACAATGACAATAGTCGTTAGTTACGTTTGTTTTTAGGAACAATAAAAATTCCTATGCATTGTGATCGGCAGCGATTACCACAGAGGATCGTCACAAAATATTGTACTTGCAGAACAGTGCTTTTCGAACAGCACTGTAGTAAGTCCAAGACTGAGCCTCTTGTAATTAAAAATCAAGTTTATTTTTGAAGTGTTACTATTCGGTTCTGTAACAAAGGGATCGTTTTCGTTTCCAATTCCCTCTAAGGCAGCTTGAATAAAATTATTTAAATCCGATATTTTGTAAGCACCAGGAACTACTTCCACTTTAATCCAACTCGCCCATGTACGACATTTTTGTCTTATCCCCATGTACACTGAATATGTTATAATATGTGCCCAAAGACACTAGAGCCACTGTTATCCTTTCTAGGATCGAGGTATGTCGGCGTTTTTAAGTGGTAGCTCAGTTCCTCACCTACCCCTGTCAAAATTGATACGTTATTCATAGCGTATGTTAAAGTTGTAATGCCCATTTCGCTTTTTCAAGTTTGTCCTTTAACGTTGTGTTTGTGTTGACACCGTGTCTCGGTGGTTTGGTGGCCCGTGTTGACCTTGGTACGTTGGCATTTATTTTTTCTGGGTTCCTTTACTTGAACATGTGAGGTTTGCCTTAACGTTTCCCTGGGAGGGGGGGGGGGGCGTACGATCATGTTTTTTTTCCCCCTCTCTGTCAACAATGCCTATATAGCACATTACTATTTTTTTATTATTGTGCTTTATTTTTCTCTTGTTCTACCGTTGGTGTTTGACCAGGACGGCTGTATTTTAAATATATTGAAAAGATGAACTGCAATAGTATTATATCTTAATCCTGGGCCATCGCCATTTTGTTTACTGGAACGGACCTGCATTACCATGTGATGACGAAAGTTTTTACTGATGTGTCCTCAAGAACTGTAAGTCATGACAAAAATTTGGGTATATTTAACTTCCTTGTAAAATGGGATTTTCCATGTTCTTTCCTTTTATAAATTTTCTATGTATGTTGGGTAAAAAATTATTATCTTCTCCGTTTGGAATACATCTTTGTCATGAAAGCTGGCTCCGAGATTAAATCTTACACATGTTTCTTATCAAATTTAATGCCATGTTTCATCTGAGCGTAAAGTATGAATGACCACGATTTGTTTCTCTCCTACATATCTGGTGTTCGTCGTCGGTTCCATCTTCCGCATGACATTGCACGTCAGTTGGGCGATAAGTCTGTCCTCCTGTCCGGTGTTTTTCAATTTTTGCAGGAGGTACAGATGTATGACAAGATTTAGATTAGGGGTTTGAATAACATCTCTGTAATGTGTGGTGCAGTGGCAACCCGGACCACTGCACTGTGACTGAGGTTGGCGCTAATGACCAAGTTGTCGACGCGCCATTAAGCCTCAACCCCCCCCCCTCCTACATATCAATTTCCCTACATGCTTATGCCTAAAAAATGCTGCGTCTATGGACCTCATCCCCACGTAAATTGGGTAATGATGTTAAGAGCAGGACAATACGCTTGTTACCAGTTACTCAATTACTCATTTTGGTAGCAAGTTATAGGTTTCTCTTCTGGGATCTGAGTATCGAGGATGAACAACATTACTGTTGTTGTATAATTTTCTTTTTTTCTCGTATACAGAAAACGTTATTTTTCACTCGTATCCAATTACTTCTTAGTTACATCCAGTCGTTGACAGACAATTTTTTTTTATTTCAAGGCCCAAAGATTTTTTTGTGTGTGTTTGACACGCTACTTTAACCAATGAGATGTGTAACATCATACTGAAACGAAATGACAAATGGACAAAACAATAAATCTTCATGTCAGCGAACATCACCCATATACATACCTGCAGTTAACACTACCTTCAAGAATTTTGTCGACGCAAGCTTTTTTGCACTCATTCTCTTTCTTTTGTTCTACGCATGGATTTTCAGCTGTGTTTAAGAAATGATACTGCAACATTCACAAAACAAACACATTTAGGTTGAATTTACCAATAAATACCATTTGAAATTAAAATATCAAATTTGTAAACAGATTATGCAAGACAGAGTATTATTTGTAATTGAGAGCCAACGTTCCAGAAACCGTGAAGAAATAAGCATTTTGAAGAGTTAGATGATGAATTAATCCATCGACATAAAAAATAACAGTGTAGTATCATTCATACTAGTTTTTGCGTTCTTTATTATCTTTTCTGGTGTATCATTAGCGACGGTGTTGTTCTTTTCTGGTACAATGATTAGCAACTAAAAAAGCTGCAAAACGTTTATTCTTAAAACTTTTAACACTTATTTACAAAAGGTATAAACGGATCATGCAGTTTATCATTGCTCAGTACTGTTGTTACTTCCAATGAGGCAAACATTTACTCAAGTCCCCAGGATAGTACCAAGAACAACATTAGTGGGGGTACATTCAACAGCATTGCATAGTGCAGCATTCTGCTATAGAGTTAGTTTTTAGCCTACCCTTCTTGCTTCTCTGCTCCCAACGAAGTGAGCTTTGAGCCTCAGAAAGTGTCATATTGTTTCCTGTTAATGGGCTTCTGAGAATTGGCATAATGTGTATGGGTGTTTCATCCAAATTGAAAAAAAAATGTCAAACACACGTTCTGATAATCCACCCCACTAATATTATTACACAAAAACGGTATTAAACTCAGGTTATAGCACTGAATGAAATATTATCAATGGGACCTAATTGAAACATTTTGGAATCGCCCTAGAATGGCAAAAGAACACCTGAAAGTACATGCACCAAAGAGCTTTATGAAGTTTTACTGAATTTTGTTTACAGTTTGTACTTGCTAGTCAAGGGGTTATTCCAGAATAGTTGGCCTAGTGCAGTCTACGTTTTAAATCTCCAATTTAAACAGCATCTTCATAAGGGTATGTGGATACCAAAATCACATTAATATATTATATATTGACCAATTATTTACCAATCACTTGAGTAGTAACAGATTTCATTTATGTTTTACACCATAATTCTATTAATTAGTTCCGCTCAGAAAAATAATTTCATAACTCGTTTTCTATCCTATTAAAACTGTGAAAATCTTACTCAGTAATAAAAATTGAAATGATAGAGGAATACATTTACCTCTTTAAAGTGAAAACGAACTGTTGCAATAGTTCCTTTTTTCCCTTCATAACCAAGATTAATTACTTCGTGGAGAGGTGAAGTGTATTTAGGGTATGCGATGAACTAAAACAATAAAAACCATCTGAATAAAATATTAATTATATTAAACCTAATATCACTTCGTTGTTTCAATAAACAGGGTTGCTGAGCTTTGCTGAGGGTTGCTAAGAGTCTTATTACTAGTTTTTCCTCTACCCATTACATTAAACGGTTTTTGTTCCAAAGCTTCAAATTATCAAAATGTAAACTACTCATTTATGTCAGAAGTCAGTATAAACAAAAGCAACTTAATAAAATATTCTTCTCAATTATGTTTTCAAAGAAAGCTATAATATATTTTCACATTACCTGCATAGCAAACTGTCAGTTGCCCAAGAACTTATAAGCAATAATAAAAGAAAATGTAGCAATTATCCGAGTTTATTTAAACATGTCCCACGTCTGACAAGTTCTCATCTAAACAGTTAACTGATTTTGAAGATCTCATTGAGCATAATTGCTAAGTTTCCTGTTGCTTAAAAGCAAAATTGGGATTTTGTTGATATAAGAAATTATGACGTCACACGCACAATTTTCAGTGAACTTAACAGAAGAAATGAAAGACACAGAGGGAAGGGCATTTCAATGAGTGGGTGATTTTGCACCACACTGAAACAAGAACTACAAACACATAATCAAGAGAAACGGGGGAATGGAACAAAAGATAAAAATAGAGAGCTTAAAATGGAGCTTATTTTTGGGCATTCATTTTCTGCTTACCATTGTCCGTATCTCAAATGTACGCAACCATGAATCTTTCTCCAGTAAGGCAGATGTAATGAATATCTCTTTCCTGTTAATAGTAAAATCAATGCTTGTCTGTGGTCCTCGGTAAGGCAATTGATTTACTAAAAAAAAACAATAATATTTTATGAACATAGCTGCAAACTGTACGTAAATAATTCAATCTGAAAACTACAACAAGATTTACTATAATTATTTAACCGTTGTGTTATTCAACCTTAAGCCATTTTTATGTGCTAAATTCAATACGGATTTGTTTGTCATTGGTTTGTCATTACTTCATTTCGTATCAACATATAGCGAGTATAATTACAAGATGGCGAACATTGCCAAATCAATAGGTCCATCGGTAAAACTGATGCAAAACTGACTTTACAGTAGTAATCAAGGGTAAGTTCTTTTAAAGCAGTTTTTCGCACTTCGTTTATTTGTTGTAATCGAAACAGAAACCGAACTATAAATAAAACCAATGCCGTAGCTTTCTACTTTTACCATTAGTGGCTGAACCGAAATCTATAATTAGGACTTCTTTTCCATCTGGCCACTTTCAGAAGCTAAAGCTTTTACCTCAGTATATTTGCATAAAACAAGTCATGTTTGCTTTAGGCTACCTTTTGCAGAATTTTCGTTACCTCGGCGTGAATTTCCTCTACGGGGCGGCTTACATGGTAGTTATCACAAGTTCTTTCAGGTGGCGGTACTTAGGAGAAGTGTGTACTGGAATTGTGGCTGGCCTGGCCACAGTTGAAACAAGTGTTTTCTGATTTAATTATTTACAGGTTTGGCAAAAATGACTTGGGTGTCTGTGACATTTTTATTATTATAAAATGCCTGAATTTTGCTTTCTTACATAATGAGTGTTTCTTCAATGAGTGCTTCTTCTTTAAGTGTGGCAAAAAATCGTATCACTATTTCTGCCACCTCGTGTGAGATAGACAATCATATTGTTATGTAGCATGCCTTCTCTTCATCATCTAGGGCGTAACCTGTATCTCTACTTTGCTGAAAAAATGGTGGTCAACTTGCTGAAATATTAAGGACATTGATTCGTATTTCTGAAAACTGTAATTTTTACGCAAAGCTAGATAACTAAGCACATAATATGATGGTTCATACCTTCCCTTCAAATGATCGTTTATGTTGGCTGCCATTAAAAAATCTTTGCAGATTTGACTTGCCTTGTTCCCCACTAAAAGCATTATTACACCAATAGCGTTTTCATTCGTTAACTCCCAAGCAGACAATAAGTTGGGTGCAGTATGGTTTTCCTGTTATTAATAGACCCCATGAACCTTCTGCCACATAAGTGCTTCGATTCTAATAGCCCATGATAGTGATTCGAGCCGTCAAGCCAGTTCATATACATATCCACCATCATCATCTAAGCCTTAATCCTTTTCAAGCTTATTTGCTTCATATAGTCACAGTCAGATTCCTTTAAAAATTGGGACAAAGTCTTCTCTACTACAGACTTTCATATTAATTGCTGTATTGGTTCAGCTGGAATTTTTTAAATTGTGACAACCTTTCACTCTTGCCAGGTAAGTCGTGATGCGTCTTTCCATGAAGTTCAGTTTATGCAGTCCTCGTCCTCGGCAGATATCTAGAAATCTAATCCTCTGGTTCTAGCAGGAAAAATCTTCCACTTTTAAATAAATAGCCTAAAGACTCGATTTGTGAAAATAAGCTTCCTCCATGCTGTAATTAAAATTTTGCCTAAGCTCTCCTATATGCTCTGCTTTGTTGGAGGTTATTTAGTCAATCGTTAAGTGGAAGACTTAAGGCTGGAGTCCAAAGATAATAATGTAAAAAAGTTAATTCGCCAAAATGCGAAAAAAAGGCATTGAGAAGGGCTAGGCCAAAATACCCCGCCTGGCATTAAGACAATATGATACAAAAAAAGTAATTACAAGTAAAAACAAATAAAAAAGTTATCTCGATTTTTTTCTTTAAAAAACTTTATGACTGGAACAATGCAATGAACTTAGCAAGTGCAGCAAGATAACCAAAAACAACTGCACCAACCCTCTTAAAAACAGCGTAGGAAACCGTTCAGGTCAAAATCTTTCGCCATTCTCTTGAACGATTTGAGAGAAGGAGCATTCACAGTAGCACTCGGCAAACTATTCCACATGGGGCGACTCGGTTAATGACAAAAAAATCTACTGCAGTCCAGACGAGTCCAATTAATTTGAATTTTGAGATTGTGGCCACGGGTTCTTGGGTCACGCTGTAAGATAAAGGAACTAGACAATTGTATATCAGTTTTACCATTAATAATGGATTACGCCATGGTTAAATCAATGTGTACACGCCTTAATCTAGTGAGTCTAAGTGTATTTTAAACAATCTGTCTTTTAGTAAAAAGTTTTCAGAACTGGAATGTTTTTAGTAAATTGCCATGGCACCCACTCAATTGTGTTGATGTCTTTTTAATAAATATGGGGACCAAATAGGGGAGGCTTATTCCAGGATAGGGCGGACATATACCTTGAACGTCCAAACCAAGGTTGGGAAGTGACCAGACGTGAAGCAATGTTTTATCATTGCCAGACGCATAATTAAAGAATCAAGTTACACTTTAAAGAAGAACATCTAATACTAACTTTTTTAATCTGGGATAATATTCACTTGAAACACCGCGAAGTTTATTCATTAATTCAGTAATGTTATTTTTAAATTCCAATGCATGTCAATAGTCAAGCTCAAATATTTTCATTATGTTTTAATTTTAACTTCTAGCACTTTTGTGCACAGCTAGCCTTTAATTTTATTCCTAAATTCATAAAAGCACTATTTTGATCATGTACGATTATGCTTAAATCATACTTTTTTTCACTTTTGGTACAAATATATATTCATATTATATTATATATTCATAAAAAAATGTTTTTTTTTCACTAATGTACATTTCATTATCAATTAGTCAACAATTTGGTAGGTCAAAATCAAATTATAAATTTTTATCATTTTTTCTCTAACATAATTTTTTGAAATTAAAAAGATATCATCCGGAATTATTTCATGAATATCGTTTGTGTAAGTTAAAAACAATAGTGTTGCCAAAACCGAACCTTGTGGCACACCATACTGTATCTCAAAGAAATGACTAAATTTTTCATAAATTTTCATCAATAATAATAATGATAATAAATAAAATAGTAAATTAAAAAGTACAGTTGCAAACTACAAAAAAGAAAATTAGAAATAACAGAGGAGCACGAAGCTAAAGAAACTGTAAAATGGAAAAAAGTATATAAAAGTAAGCTTTCATGTGTGATATACATTAGAATATCACAATGTCAAATTGTTAAAAAATATATTAAAAAAATTACATTCATAAAAAATTATTAATGGCACAAACCAAGTTAATTATGAATCAAGGCTTTGTGGTAATACTTATGGGAATAATAATAATAATAATTTATTTTTGTTGCACTCTGCACGAAATGCATTTGTATTTATATGTGCTAAATTACTAACCTGATTTACAGTTTGGTAAAATATCATTAGTGTAGATTAATTGACGACCTCAGGGAACATCGCTATACACAATGTTAACATTATCATTTTTGTGAGTTAATTAACATAGACCTGGTAAGAATCATGATATAGTTAATACAACGATAAGAAGTTTCATACACACTGTTATTTTAACATTTAAAATTCGTGTAACATTAATTCAGCTTTAAAATGAATCAAATGCGTTTAATTCTGTAGTACATAATCTGTAACTCTATTTTTAATATAATTTGTATTTAGATTTATTAATTCATCTGTTAATCTGTTAAAAGAATATGGTACTAAATAGTTTAATCCACTTTTTCCATAAGAATTCTTATAGTTGGGTATTTTTAGACAAGGATGATTTTTCTTTTTTCTCTATCAATTTATATTTTCCATTCTTTCATATAATAATTCTGTATTATTACAGCATACCGTAATATTTTTTAATTGTCATTAGTTTATTATTCTGAAAAACATCAACTCTTTTTTTTGTTTCTTTGCTATGAGAAAGCAGCTTTATTTTTAGAAGCTTTATTTTAAAGAAATTTTCAACCTTTCCAAAAGTTCTTCATGTCTTCGCATCGCATAGACTGTAATTGAATATCTAATTTGTGATAATATACGAGCCTCCAATATTTTTTGTTTGTTGTTTATGTTTAAAAATTCTCTAATTTTGTAGAGCGTGGGTGTCATTTCTTTCATATTGATTATATGTTTTTCAATACGATCACACAATTTCCATTTTTTTGTCGATCAGTACCATTAAATTTATTTCCTTCACTATTCCTTCACTATTACCAATTTGGTACATTTACACTTTATCCCATTACATCCTATAATACGGTGCATTGAGCCTCATGGAACTCCAAAGTTCAAAATTTTCCATTCATCCATTTTATTGTAAATTTTAACACATTTCCTATTAGGAAGATAATTCTTAATTATATTTAACTTTTTACCTTATCTGTTTAGTTTAATATTTAAAATATTTTATCAACAGTGTCAAATGGTTTTTTTAAAATCAATTAGAACAGCAACATATATTTACCTTCATTTAATGATCTAGTTATATTATAGTTGTTTATTTCAGCTATGGTACCTTTACCACTCTCAAAGCCAAATTGATGTTTATTAGGTATATTAAATTTAATTTAAGAATTTCCATCTGTACTGCGAACAACTTTTCAACAATTTTATTTATCACTGGTACCAACACAATTGGTCGAAAATTATTAATGTCAATTTTATTTCCATTTTTATATATTGGTTTGATTATTCTTTTTTTAAAGTCTTTATGCAGTATTTACTTATGAATTGTAGCTGTAATTAATTTAATTGTAAATCTGAAAAATATTTTTACTGGTGTGAATAAAATGTTCCAATACGAATCCATAATTCTTGCAGATTTTTTAAAACTTTAATGTTATGTAAAATTTTTCTGATATCGTATTTAGTTGGTATATGCATTGCCATTGGTTTCTCCTCCATGTGATAATTTGTTGTTTTATTTGTTAGAAGATGTTTATGTGCATCATGCTCTTTATTTTATAGTTGCAATTTGGTCTATAATGTTATTATTATTTTTTTGTATATATCTTTAGCACTGTCACTGTACAAAGTATCTTTAAAATGTTTATCAATATTTCTCTTTTCCTCTTTTTCCTTCAATATGGAATGTAATATTTAGCATATTTATTTACTATCATATTTATTATTTAGAAAATAATTTTGAAAGTATTCTTGTTTCATTACCCTAATTATTAACTAATCTTTTTTTTACAACTTTAGTATTTTTGTTTAAGTTCATAAAATAACATGGTATTATTATTAAGGTTATTTATTTGCTCCATAATATTTTTGTTGATGTTGATAATTTCTAATAGTTTCTGATGTCATCCATTCCTGAATTAATGTTTTTTTCGTATGGGCATTAGTTCAAGAGTAGTAGGCCAACAAACATGTAAACAAACTATACGTTCTGAATGGTTTAGATGTAATGCAGGCATGCTGAGGCATGCGATGAGCAGTGAGCATCAATTGCAATTACCTTGTGTCGAGTCGAAGTAATCAGTACATAGACTTTGCAATGTTCTTGGGATCAAAGAAATTCTAGGAAGCATGGATTGACGTCAATAGAGTGAGCTAAGTGAACGATTTAGCTACTAATAATAATACTAATAATAAATTATATGATAGGACTGGAATGGACCAAAACTTTCCACAGCGTGTATTAAAATCTACTTAAGAATAGTACGCTTATTGAATGGATTATTGACCAGGGATCTTAGGTAGTTGGTGAATTAGCCAGTAGTATGAAAATGGATGTAAAGAATAAAGGGTGTACCTGTACACCCACGCAAAAATGCAATAACGCACATTCATAAACCTTTTGATCTAAAGAAAAAAAGTTCACACAGTAAACAACAAAAATAACTTACGTAACATTTTAACATCACATGTCCCCCAGTAAGTTTTGAGTTCGCTGGTTTCCACTGTCAGATTATCGCAATATTCACCAATTTTATTGTGACACTGTAAATAAACACGAACACGTTATTAAACACGAACTCGTTAGTAAACGCGAACACATATGTTTAAATTGTGTGTTAAAGTAAAGTAAAATTCACATTAACGCTGTTAGAAATTGTGAATGAACAATTCAATACGCAGAAATGAAATTATTAGCGTTTTAACTAACAGCCTTGATAGTGTGCTACGTTTTGACAGAAAAACCGTTAGGTTTAGTGTTGTTACTCCTGAATAAGAATGTGGATCTTTGTATCCTTTGGGGACACAGAACTTGTCCTAGACTTCTTTAAAACTTCTGTTATCACAGTAAATTAAAGGCTTGTTAATATCTACCGGCTTCAGTTATGATTTTTGAGGCCTGTGGTTTATGAATTAGTAGGTAGACTGGTTGTCGTTTGGCTTGCTCTTACTGTCATGATGAGAAATATTATCTCAGGTTCAAAATCTTAACTATCTTAACAAATTAATTCACGTGTGCTTCGATGCTGTGGTTTGTTTTTCCTTTACCACTGTGTAATTAAAAAGGCACCATTTAAGGTAAAAAGTAAATGGAACAAGGGATTAAACAGGATTGAAAGCCAAATAGGCTCAAGTGTTAAATAAATAGGGATCAAACCGTAATCACGTTGCCTTTTGGACTTAAATGTCAGACCGCCTGAGTGAACAATGCGGAGTTCCTTACGGGTGTATGTCGTTTTTAATAATAGTTTAAAAGATTGGCTACAAATAAAGAATGACCACAACTTAATTATAATGGCGTGCTTTATTAATCGGTGTAGAGAATAACTATTTCTATAACTATTACGGAGTCAAAAGCGTTCTGTTTATCCTCTCTTCACTATAATGGCAGCATAATTCGTACTATCTAATGGAATATGAGTACAGCTAATTGTTTAAACCCCATCCAATCCAGACATATGACCGGTCCCTTTTATACAGGACACAGTTTCCTTACACGTAATAGGGTTTAACGCTCAGTTTCATGTAGCATGCAAGCTGCGTCATCCAGGACTGTCAAAAACTGTCGCGACATGGGCTGAAAGCGCCCGTTTTATAACACTGATTAGTGTTAGCGAGATGCACAGAACGTGGTAATCTTCTCATTATTAGATTTCCTAGTGTTGCAGCACTATAGAATATTGTGCCTATCATAGAAGTATTCGGGCGATTTATTGCTACATTCAACAATCGTTTAATAAACTTTTAATGAGAATAGGAAACGCTGTAGCGTAACATACAGTACAATACACACGTACCTTGGTTCTTCTTCTGGTTTAAAATTCAGGAAATTAAACATCTGGAGGCTTTCTCTAGTGGACAAAGAGGTACGCAGCAAGAAGCCATTGTTGTTAAAATTTAATAATTTAGTGTCAATGTAATGTTTTAAGTTTAAAATCCGCGTGTCACACGTCACAAGTACCTTTCATAGTTTAGTCCGCACGCTAGAGCAGTTCTTTTATGAGGTGTTCGTAGCGCGACTGGTGGCAGAATCGGAGGCTAAGTGGACGACACGTTGAATTTCTAATGCCAAGCCTTACAAACATATAAGGAAGCCTTGTCAGCGTGAGGCGAATATCTGTTTAAATGGAAATAATTTCCTATGTATTGGTACTACGTCAATTCTGAAGACATATTTATCATGTAAGTCAGATATGACAAAGCCAATGAAGATATTTGCAATAACCTTGAAAACAGCATTCAAGGTCACCTGCATTCCATCTTCCAAACGGCACGAGATACAGCATCAAACATTACATACTACAAAAATAAATTGAAAGTCGGAGCATAATTACAATAGTTATGAAGAAAACAAAACATCAACAAAATCTACCGTAGACGTTTTAACTGCCACGCAGTGAAGCTAAGGGTTGCCTCTACAAACGAGTGCAAGCACGGTGTCTTCCCTGAATCAAATAATGCAAATAAATGCACACAGTTAAATTTCAGGTTGCATTAAAAAAAAATAACATATGACACGGATGAAGCCTGAAGTAATGAGCCATAATTATTCAAAATACAGAACAGCAAGTCATGTTCGGTACAAGATTACATTCTGGTTTGACATTTATTACCTTTTTCCGATGCTTATGCCCTTCTGAGTGGTAACCAGCCTGGTCGCAACAACCGCGCAACAATAAATAAAAACATGTTGTTGTTACGAATGCCTGCATTTTTATCCAAAGTGGGAATGCCCGCATTTTTTAACAGCTTCATAAACGGTTATGGGGTCACAGGTTTATTGTAAACAAGGACCAACTGACAACATGAATTTGCGTCATTGTTTTATTGCCAGACGGGAATTCACACTTTGCTGCCTAGAACTAGGTAGATTTTATCCCCCCCCCCCCCCCCGCCACCCACCTTGAAAAAAAAGTGCTTTCATCGGATTTTTTCAATAAAAGAGTTTCAGGAAAAATGCAGGATAGGTCTAGGATATGGAATGCTGAAAATAAGATGGGCGGTAGAGAAAATATAGGGAGGAGGGAAGCTTCAGGCTTAAAAGTGCGGGCATTCGTATGCATAAACAAAACTTGTTTTTCGGGGGGAGGAATTTTACGACTCTTCCCTCCCCCCATCCCCACACTTTATGACCCTTTGCTAGAAAATGAACGACCACTTTATTTTAAGGTACATTGATATAAAATGTATGACGCCATAAAGCAAAAAAAAAAAACGTTTGAAGAAAACAGTGAGTCAACTATGATGAATTCTATTTATACTCCCCTTGTGGGCTGGGGGTACAATAAGCCCACCGTACCTCTGCGTGTCACAGAAGGCAGCTAAAAGGGAACCCAAGATCACTGTTTGCTAGTGTGCCAAGGGTCTCCAAGCGCCAGAGGAGGGAACCCGAGATGGTTCGGCCTGGTGCCCAGTTATCAGACTTTATTCAAAGTTGGGACCGAAGTTCCTGGTGGTGACCAGCGAGGGTCGAGATGTTACGCAACTCAGTACATTCGCTGTACACAAAGCACTGGAAGGGATCTGTGGTTCTGATCTCAAGTGTGTCTCTCGGCTCCGTGCTCGGGATACCTTGTGGAGATTGCAGACGATGCTCAAGCGAAGATGCTTTTGAAAGCGAGTGCACTGGGGTCATGCCCAGTGAGTGGTTATTGACCCGCATCGTACTTTGAACAGCAGCAAGGGGGCCGTGACGTGTTTCGATTTGAGAGGTCTCAATGATGATGTCATACTGGAAGAACTCAAGTCACAAGGCGTTATGGCTGTGAGGCGTTTGACAAGGAAAGGCGAGAATAGTGCCCAGCCAACTGACACCTTTTTCCTGACCTTTGATGCGCCTGTTGCACCAGCAGCACATTACTGCCGGTTACCTGCGGTTGAAGGTCATGAGTTAAGTACCTAATCCGATGCGGTGTTTCCGCTGTTAACACTTCGGCCATACCAGCAGCTCATGTAAAGGTAAGCCTAACTGTGTTACTTGTGCTCAGGCAGCCCATGAAGGCGCTGACTGTGCTGGTCTGGAGCAGTGCGTCAACTGTGGTAGTCGGCACCATGGCTCTTCACGGGACTGCTGTGTTTATGTAGAGGAACGTCGAGTGCAGGAACTAAAGGGGAAAGACGGGTTTTCCTACTCGGAGGCCCGAAAGAAAGCCAAACAGTCGGCAAAGGCAATGACGCAATTTTTTGCGCAGGTGTGCAGTGCACCAATGCCTGGCCCAGTTAGTGAGTCTGCTGATTTAGCAGATTTACGCACTGAGCTCAGGTCTTTGACGAGGATGGTAGGCAAGCTTACTACTTTGTTGATCCAGCAACATCCATCTCTGCAAGGTCTTTTGGGTCCTTTGGACCCGGTTGCTGTCTTTCCGTTGACTTCTGCCCAACCTGCAAATGCTTTTGCTCCTGCTACTGTTTCTGCTGCTGCAACAGTTCCCAGGCAGGTTAAAGCTTCAGCTAAGCCTCCGCCTGTCCAGATTGCACCACAGAAAACGTCGAAGAAGAAGGCTTCGCCAGTGATTTGACGAATTGATAACAATGTTCAGACCAGGCATATTCAAATGCGTTTGCATACCATTTGCAGCGAGTTTGCAATCCATTGTATCATTCACTTTATGAAACTGTTGTACCATTGTTTCTGAACCCAAAAACAAATTGTAGGGATTAGTTCTTCTTTTTCTATTTTGTTGCCTTTCTGTATTCACTGCAAAATGGAAAAAACTAGTCGAATGTTTTCCGTTGTAGAGCTTGATACTTGTTCTTTTCATGCTTTCAAGTTTACGTGTCGTGAATAAAAACTATACACCGTCCTATAAGTATTTGCGTGGGTAAACCACCAAACGCAATTTGAGGAACACGTTCTACTACTGGTAAAGCCTCAACACCACCCGTGAGGACGTTACCACAAGGAGAGAAGGTGAAACGGTCATTGAACGGCCAGCTTGCTGAGTGGTCCATTGCGTCTTCTCAACATCTTGAAACTCCTTTGCCCATGGAGCAGGGAGACATTTCCTGTTCTAATTCTACGGATCTTTTTCCTCCTTCTGAGGACAACTTCGTTCTGACCCTCACTCCATCTTTTGATTCGGGTGAGGAGTCAGATGTTTTCGGACCGCTAAGAGGAGGAATTGAGGAGGATGATCCGGTCTTAAGACCACCCTAATGCTTGCGCATACCATCGTTCAGTAAAACTGCCAAGGTTATCGGACCCATGCAGAACAGCTGTGGCTGCATTTGTCGCATTGGCGACCTGTGTGCTGCTGCCTACAGGAAACTTGTTTTAAGGCGTCGGATAATCCGGTTGTTTGGGGTTACTCTGTCTACCATCTGGATGCAGACCATGTGCCACGTGCATATTTTGGTGTTGCAGTGCTGGTTCAACACTCTCAGCCACATCCCAATGTGCCTCTGCACACTAGATTTCAGACGGCAACAGTTCGAGTTTCTTTCCACTTCGATATTACTGTCTGTTCACCTTATTTACCACCAGATGAGGTATTTGGGGTAGGTGACCTTGAGGACCTAGACTTTAACGGCCACCACCTCCAGTGGGGGGGACCTAATGCTGACAACAATGGGGGGATCCTTGAGGAGTGGATGGAGAGGGGGTCCATTTGTATCTTAAACGATAGAGCCCTGACACACTGCAACCTGGCCACAGGCAATTGGTTAGCAGTGGACTTGGCCTTTTGCTCACTTGCCATCCCACATCACTTCACTTGGGCTGTCACTGCCGATATGCATGGGAGCGATACCTCCCCATTGTGTTGTCCACGACACAAGGGGGTTCTGTGGCTTCCAGGCCAGCCCAGTGAGCACTTAAACTAGTTGAGTGGTCAGCCTGGAAACAGTTTTCTCCAAAGAAACTTTCAAGTACATTTTCTGAAATACTTCAAGATATATTTTTTTTTTGGAAATGCTTGATATACGTAATGTTCAGTTTAATTTACTCATCACCTTTACAATATGAATATATTAGTTTGCTTGTTACTTACAGGTTGTGATATGGATATTCCATAATCATCATACACATTCTTTGATTCATTCCATATTTCTTCTATGGTAGTATTTAAATACGTGAAGGTAAAATCTTGGCGAGGATTTTTGTTCCTTTCACCTTTTAGCGTATTATGGTATATTATAGATGGAATTAGCCATCCATATGGTGGACAAACTGCGACTGATGGAAAGTTTACCCTTGAATTTTTCATTATTTTGATTTCAAGACCAACCGGATGCATACTGTAAACAGTTATCCGATCCACCAATTGATATATGCACAAACCATAAAAAAGGGAAACAACACACAGCCATATGATCTTGCGCCAATGATTTGACGAATTGATAACTATGTTCAGACCAGGCATATTCAAATGCGTTTGCATACCATTTGCAGCGAGTTTGGAATCCATTGTATCATTCACTTTATGAAACTGTTGTACCATTGTTTCTGAACCCAATAACAAATTGTAGGGGTTAGTTCTTCTTTTTCTATTTTGTTGCCTTTCTGTATTCACTGCAAAATGGAAAAAACTAGTCGAATGTTTTCCGTTGTAGAGCTTGATACTTGTTCTTTTCATGCTTTCAAGTTTACGTGTCGTGAATAAAAACTATACACCGTCCTATAAGTATTTGCGTGGGTAAACCACCAAACGCAATTTGAGGAACACGTTCTTTGAAGAAACCTCCACAATGAGGCACCAGCTGCATATAAAGATGCAATACAGAGAAGTGCACCTAATTGAACTATCTAATATCTAACCAATAAATCACCCTAAATAAACCTAAAAGCAGAACGTCAATATTAGCCAACATGCTCTTGTCAATCATTACGTGAGTTTTTTTTAACATTAGCCTAATAGTCTTTCGTTTATCTCGAGTAATTGCCGCACCGGGAATTGAAAATAACAGTTCTTCCATTCTTTATACTAACGAAACAATATTGTCTGACAGATACTAATGATTGTTCATTGGTAGTTTTTGCTAATGCAGTTCTAGCTAATAACGACGGAAAGATGAACCACTCATTTTTGATTAGAAGAGGGACGACTTTTACGACATTGAGTAAGATCATTAATACCTGCCATCGATTTATATCGTAGATTATAAATCGTAGATTATTGGCAAAAACATTACCATGCCCGCAAAACAATAATTTTTTTTATCTACGTTTTCTAAGTGGTGCCAAAGGCAGTCCTTCTGCGCAGTCTATCTGCCAATTTAATGATTTAAAAAAGCTGAAACACGTTAGCATAACCAGTGTAAAAGGGGGGAAAACGGTATTCGTGCATTATACTTGGGGGTTTGAATCGCAGCAGAAACCAAGTGCCAGTAGGGAGAGGGACAATTTTCTGCATAATTCTATAATAGGGAAGTCAAAGGATCTTTGGCAAGACAAAATCGACATGAGCAAGTCGATCACAGGGCCCATCTCTACCCGAAAATGCTTGAGGTGACTGACCACAGATTCTATCCCGACACTTCTGCCACATGACGTAGTCGTGGTAGCCATCAGGCTGCTTTTTCCTGGTGCAACATACACAAGTATTGATTTTCATGTTAGCAGATACAAACATGACTTTCATTACAGACAAGTGTGGTGGCCATTACAACATTAGTAAGAACTGGTGCTTGGATTGGTCTAATCGTTAAAATTCTAAACACTTCTTAAGTTCACATAGAAGACGTCATTACAGACAAAAATTAAATACAATGAAAACATTGCCAAGAAAGAAATGCCAAGTTCCGAATAGTTCAGCCCTTTAAAGGAGTTACATCAACACACCAAAACATTCGTCAATTTAATCACACCGAATACTACTTTGGACGTTAAATGAAAACTTGAACATTAATTGCAACCGAAAGTAGCAATGTTCTAGTTTTCATTTAACATTCGAACATTATTCAGTGCGATTACCTTGGCAAATGTTTTGGTGTAATATGATATCACTTTTTTGGATTTTGATTTGATATCACTTCTTTTTTTTAATTGTTTATTAAGCTCAACTCAACTAGCCTGCAGAATTGTAATAATGTGCCATGTCAACAATAGCTTGAGTGGCCACTTTTTCCAATATTTTAATTTCGTATCACTCCTTTGTGAGGCTGGCCCAGTCTCAACTTTATGGCCTCTTTACCAGCTTTTGGTGTTATTTTGATATTTTGTTTGTTTTCGTGAATTGGACGCAGACACAATTTCTTTGGCAAGGTTGTTAAGATTTGTGACGACATACTATAGTCTGTCTAGATACGGACGTCTGTATACACTTTGTCATTGTACGAACTTAGCCCATCCAATCAAGAGATGCCGATAATACTAACAATGGTTATTATAATACTTTCGTACTTACGCACCCTCCCACGCCATTCCCGTTTCACCCCCAGGCTGTAAACCAGAAAAGGAATGCAGTTCGTACTGTACTGCAGCCATTCGTCTAATAATCACCCTATGGAAATTGACATAGGGATGAGCTAGCTAGTAACACATTTGCAACGTTATTGAGGGTCAGATTTTGCATTGAAAGCTGCTTAGATACATTTCTGCACGAGTTAGTTTTTGTCAGGTGAGTCATTGCTCTTGATTTCAACACAATTTAAGCTTTTGTACCACATTATTATTTTACCCCCAAGTACCTGAAATGTGCTTAATTATGCTTTAGGATATTAGACACTTACGCTATGGTGTCGCAATACAATGGGTACCTACCTCATCGACAGTTGAATTGATGTGATGTTTGTTGCCTAACTTGGCACGACACACTAGTGTGTGTCTATATAAATGATAAACCTTTAGTCAGAAATTTACAAATTCAAGCAAAGTGAAAGGTTTTGGAAAACAAATGAGACCAGTCCATACAGTTACTTTGCTCTTCCCTTCCCTACAATTCGTTTCCTTGTTTTTGTTTTTTGTTGTTCTGCATTGGGTTGATTCACTTTCATTGATCCATTGAACTTTACCAGAATGTAGTGCTCCACTTTAATGTTTATTGTGTATCATCCGTTGTGCGGCTTTTTTCACCACGGTTTAGCATTTCGTCTTTCATCTGATGATGGACGCATTTTTCTATGTTTTATTTTTGTATTTTATTTTGTACTTTACGACATCCCCTATGAACTAAGAAGGATGTTTTTATTATTTTGACGTATGTATTAAGCCAAACGCCAAATCTTGCTGAACATTATTAGTTACTAGATCGCTCAACAGTTCGTGGGCTGGTATTGTATGTACAGTACATACCATTCATCTTCTCTCGTGAAATTAGGTTTGGAAAACTCAATTAATAGAATCGTTGTATTTATTTTCAAAGTGAAACGTGTGATACGGGAATGTTACCAAAAGTGTGATATTTGGCGATTTGGTTATGATGTCATAAACCACAGCTGACTACTACGCAGTTCATCCGTAGATTATTGTATAACAGACGAGCAGAATTTGGGGGAAAGGGACATAGAGGCCGTGAACCGTAGTACACCAAGAACAAATGAACCATTAACGTAATGAGAGGCGATTTGAGACATCAGTACGCATGGGGACTGTATCACCCTCTTCCCTTTAATGTCTCACACAAGGATTGCCTTTAGGCTAGTACAGGCAGTGTATATTACAAACTGAAGCCGAACATGGCTATACGGAGCATTGAATTTAATAAAAACTGTACCAATAGGATCAATGGCATAGGAATTACGTGAATACTGCTTTGTAAATGCAATAGGGAGATGTTGGGCGAATTGGCGTGGATTTACTTATAGCTTCCACTTCTTACAGGTAGTAACATGGATTTGGAATGCATAAAACTTACATTCATGGCGGCTCCCATTCCCTGCGACGTCCGGGGTTACGGGGAGGAATTTGCACTTCACTGGATATGGTTACCAAACTGCATAATCCGTGCAAGTCGTGGAAAAGAGGTCGGCAGGATGCTTAGTGTCCACTAGTTTGCCCAAAATCGGTACAGAGGAATAGAAAACTAAAGCTCAGACATGAGCAGAAAAATATCGGCCTAAGCCCCGGAGAGTAAACAAGGGAGAGGGAAAAAACAAAAGAGAAAATACAAAGACACGACAACAAAACACTTGACCCATAACAATGGTTGTCGTGCACAAACTAAAACCCGCAACAAGTGTCTAAGTCTAATACAATGGTGTTAAAAACTTGTCAGGGCTAAAGCAAGGTGTTGGATTATCGGGAGCCCAATTGTTTAAGGAAAACGGTTGCAATAATAAAGGAGAAGGGCGAGCGCTCCAACATTTCCCCCTCGAGACCTGAAAAGGTTTTATTCATTACATTATTCAAGCTCTTGCCCTTATATCTCACAAGATATACGATAAAAATGGGTGAAAGAACAGTTCTACAACAATAGGGTAAGTAGTAAGGCAGAATAGCACATTAATTATCTGGAAAACTAGCGAAACCAAATCCAAATCTGTTGCTGACTTTGGTAATGCTCACGCAAGAGATTGAAATGTTAATCCTAGGGTTGAAATGTTAACCTAGGATTGAAATGTTCCTTGTTTACGGTATGAGTGTTGATGTAAAATTACAGGAGTTCTGGCTTTTACTTGCAACAAATGAGTATGACGATGTGTTGTCTCGTTGTCTTAGTTGACGGATAGTTTTCTTGACACCTTTGTTCTTGGTGTTACGTACAAACTTGCCAGAAGGAAAAGGGGTTCGCGTGCTGGAGGCCAGTTTGTGGCAATTAAAGTTGGAGTGCCTTTCGTCATTCATTGCATCTTGGCTGAAACAGAAGTGGTTAGTCTGGATCTATGTTCCGAGTAGGTCAGGATGATCATTGGTTGTATTCCTGATGGGTATGATGAATAGAGTGTTTTAAATATAACTTGCATCCAATTTTCCAGAATTTAGTTGGAGATATTAACATGTCTGCATGGCTTCTCCCCTTCAGACAATTCCTTGGACGATTTCCTCGGACGATTCCCACTCGGACGCTCATTATTACACACGCATTTGCAAACAATCAATACTCAATAAATGGATTAAGAAATCGTCATAGCTTGAGTTTACAACAATGGGGGGGGGGGAGATGAGGCTTAATGTCGCGTCGACAGCTTGGTCATTAGCGCCAACCTCAGTCACAGTGCAGTGGTCCGTGTTGCCACTGCACCACACATTACAGAGATATTATTCAAACCCCTAATCTAAATCTTGTCATACATCTGTACCTCCTGCAAAAATTGAAAGACACCGGAAATGAGGACAGACTTATCGCCCAATTGACGCACAATGTCATGCGGAAGATGGAAACGACGACGAAAACCATCAAGATGGCAACAATCAACAAGGAAGTTCCGGACCGTAAGTGGCCTCCGACACCAATAACATTCAGGAGGGTCAATCCCCCGCAAAAGTAAACAGTGAGTAAGTCGAGTGTGACCAATGCGCAAACGGGCCAACACCACCTCCTCACGGCGACTGCGGCGACACGCCCAGTGCCATTCCCCAACAGTGCCTTTAATAGCTCGTAATTTATTGCCGTCCTGTCCATCCCACGAGGTTTGCCAAAAAGCGTGTAAACTTAGACGCAGAGCTGGAAAGGCGTCCCAGGGAACAAGGCTGAGATCCCTTCCGAGAGGGCCAGAAAGGGCCCCTTTTGCTGCAGAATCCGCTTGCTCATTTCCTCCTATTCCAACATGGGCCGGGACCCAGCAGAAAAGCACTGATTTCCGCTGGCCAGGCAAGCGGGAAAGCAAAGCTTGGACACGTTGTGTCAAGGGGTTCCGAGGATTGTAATTCGCCAAGGACTCCAGGGCACTCACGGAATCGCTAAAGATAATGAAATGCATGCCCTGAAGGCCAAGGATCCATTCCACCGACAAACCGAGAGCCAAAAGCTCTGCAGAAAACACAGAATAGCCTGATGGAAGGCGATGGGCAACCGTCACTCCCTTACAAACACAAGCCAAGCCACGCCAGTGTCTGACTTCGACCCATCAGTAAACAGCCGCTGATAAGCGGCGTACTGAGAACACAGCCGCCGGAACTTCTGTAAGTACCTTGCTGGTAGAGTGGAACCCTTCGGGAGGGACGCCAGAGCGAAAATGAAAATGGCACTTGGGACAAGCCAAGGGGCCACTGGCATCCCCCCAAGCCTCAAGACGTTGGGCATTTCAAAGGCTATCTCCTGATAGGACTGCTGGAGCCTATCGCGGAAATCACCCTTACCCACCCTGCGTCTACCGACTCGCAAGTCTGGCCCAAAAACCATGGACCAAGCAGGACTGGATGCCACAGCATGTAAACGCACAGCATACCGAATGGCCAGCTTCTGCCGACGAATGGCTAAAGGTGGCTCCGAGGCCTCAGCATAGAGGCTGACCACTGGAGAAGTTCGAAATGCCCCAGTCGCCACACGCAGGCCACTGTGATGCACAGTCTCCAACATCTGGAGAGTCGAGTCACTAGCCGAACCATACACCATGCACGCATAATCAAGTTTGCTGCGGACAAGGGCTTTGTAGAGGCGCAACATGGCAGTGCGATCGGCACCCCATGAAGTGCCCGATAGAACCCATAAGATGTTAAGTGCCCGCAAAGACTTGTCTTTAGGTTGGCGCAAGTGTGGAAGCCAAGATAACCTGGAATCGAACACAAGACCCAGGAAACGTGCCTGTGGGACAACAGGAATCTGCGCCTGCCCCAAGTACAGGCAAGGATCTGGGTGCAGTGTTCGTTGGCGGCAAAAGTGAACGCACACAGTCTTGTCCGGAGAAAACCGGAAACCACTACTGACCGCCCAGGTCTGGACTTTGTTAATCGCCAGCTGTAGCTGCCGCTCGCAGGTCTGCATGCGAGCTGCCCGAAAGCGCAGGCCGAAGTCATCGACAAACAATGACTGGGGAACAGCAGCTTGCTTAGCAATGGGTTGATCCCAATAGCAAACAAGATGACACAAAGAACACCTCCTTGAGGCACACCATTCTCCAAGACAAACGGGCGGGAAAGAGTCGCCCCGACACGAACACGAAAAGAATGGCCTGAGAGGTAAGCGGAAAGCAACAGTGGCATCCGTCCCCTCATGCCACAGTTATAGAGATTACGGAGAATCCCATAACGCCAGGTCGTATCATAAGCCTTCTCCAAGTCAAAGAAAACCTGAACCAGATGTTGACGCAGGCGAAAGGCCTCCCTCACATCCGATTCAAGGGCAACCAGATGATCGAAGGTTGACCGAAAACGTCGAAAGCCACACTGGGACGCAGATAAGAATCCGCGTGATTCCAGCACCCAGACCAACCTCTCACTGACCATCCGTTCCATAAGTTTACAGACACAGCTAGTCAGAGCGATTGGCCGATAACTGGAAGGAGCAGTAGGGTCTTTGCCCGGTTTCACAATCGGGATGACCACTGCTGCCCTCCACGCTGCCGGAACAGAGCTTTCTGCCCACACACGGTTGAACATCTCCAGCAAGAACTGCTGGGAGGCAAGAGGCAGACGTTTCAACAGCTGATAGTGAACATCATCAGGCTCTGGGGCGGAGTCATGCGACTTGGACAAAGCTGAAACAAATTCTTGCCTGGTAAACGGTAAATTGTACTCCTCTAGCCCGTCGGAGCGAAAGTCTAGAGAGTGAGCCTCTTCTCTACGCTTTCTCTACAACAATGGGCCGGTGTAAGCAATCTAATGAACATTTTCGGTAGAGTGACGTCATTGCAGGTGTAGAACATCTCTTGCAATTTTAGAAAAAGTCGAAATGTGTTCTACATTAACTAATTTATTTTTACGGAAATATTTAAAGAAAAAATGTTTGGAGGTGTGTGCCAATGAGATAAGCTTCGGCAGTGGCGAATGTCAATTTTATTCCTGGTGGCCATAATGCAAATCAGTGCGCCGAAATTTGGAAGGTAGCAGCGACTTTTATAAATTTGTTAATTCTGCATACATAATTTAGCGTGCTGAATAATGAAAAATGACGAGAAATTATATAACTAATTACTCCACGAGTTATTGGAAATTATCAAGTTTTTTTAAATGTTCATGTTTTGGCCATTAAACTCACTTGTGGTATTTTATGGCAGATAATTTCCTACGTGCTTCGCACTCGTTAAATTAATGTCTGCCTAAATAGCACTCATGACTTTATAGGGGCAAAACACACTCGGGTTGAAAAAATTATCGATAACTTTCTCAGCGTTTGTATTACGTATGAGTATCTCCCTCGGTTTTTTTAGCCAATGGGAAAATCATATTTTTGACGAATCAGCCAATCCAGCCGACTTATTCTGATCAGCACTGTGAAGGATCTACCAAGAGGGTGCTTATCGGTAAGCTGCACTAGTGCAAACTCGATAATCAACTAGTTGGCACCACACAACGCCAGAATCGCATACTTAAACGTGCTAAAAAGGCCTAATTAATGGATTTGTAAAGAATGGAAGCTATATTAAGTATGTGAATCAGTTTTTAGGTTGGGTTGCATTTCTTTTGTTTTCGATGGGGCGTTGATTGTTACAACGACTTCTGTTTCTGATTGGTGCTAAATAATGAGACCGTCATAGAGAAGAATTTTTTTAACATGGCGATAGAATTGGTCAGTAGGACCGATTCCTTTATTTAGGCTGTATGTAACGCATTACACATAATGAATATGCTTCACAGGCGCTTAACAATATACTTACAAGTCCGCAATGCCTTTTCACTCCAGGCATTGTCACTCAAACTAATTTTAAACGTTTTTAATAGCCTAGCCGTATTCGTTTCCATAGCAACCAAGACAGCGAGCAGCAGACTGACTGGACTGGACGATGCTTAGACGGCGGGCTTTTGACAGTGCAGCGGCAAAAAGATTTGTGATTCGATAAATAAATAATAATAAATAACGAATATGGATGTAAAAATGTATAGCTAATTTAACTGCAACGTAAACATTTAGGATAAATTTACTAAACCATAAATTAAAGATTTTCAGTGGCATTCTGTGATCGTTTCTACGGAGATGCAATCTCCTAACGTCTGCATACTGAAGCGTTTAAAAAAAAAATGAAACTGTAACTCCAAAAGTGACGGAGAGGCTATTTCACGTAATCCTCAACTAATAAACTCACAAAAAAATTAATAAAAGTAGAGCAACATTAATATAAAATGCAGAAATTCTTACATACTCCCAAAAATGTTTGTAATTGATTTATAATAAACTAACAAAGTAATCTCGCGAGATACTCTGATTAAATACCCCTCCTGTAGCGGATAGTTATCGATCTTTTTGGAGCACTCAAGTTTTTGCTCCCTTAAACTCGTTCGTGCTTGAGTTGGCAAAAAGCTCCCTCGTCACTTCGTGACTCGGGATCTTAATTAGCCAACACAAGCACTCATGAGGTTAATGGTAGCAAAACTTACGTGCTCTAAAAAGTGATCGATAACTACCCTTGCACTCGGGATATTACCAATGACAATCTCCTGTTAAGTAGGGTACGTTTCTAATTTGCCCTTAGAGGTAATGTTAATGCAGTACGAAGACTCTGTAACTAGCCAACTAACACCAACGATACGATTTGAACGATTGTTAGCTGTATTTTACTTGTAATTTGTTATTAAAAATTGTTAACAATTTAAATTTTCCACAATCCTTTTAGCAAAAGGTTTTGGTCTTTACTCATTAAGTTAATCCATCTTCTCCCACTGCTTTAACTCTCAACAACAGGGTTCGTACGGGGCCTTGAAATATGGAAAAGTACTCGAAATTGGGAGAAAAATTACAGCCCTTGAACAGCCTTGAATTCTAGGAAAGAATAAAAAAAAAACCTGTAAATAACCGTTAAAATGCTGTTGGCTTGATATTGCCTTACATGTTTGCTTCAGTTACGTGAAAAAATAACGGGCGACTTGATATGTACTACCACCACATTTCAAATCCTTGTTACTTCAGAATGTGAAGGAAGAAAATAACGTTGTTTGGCCAAGAATAGACGACATTTCCTATGTCGCTGTACCTTACGTCACTTTACTTTACGTCGATTTGAACTCACGTCATTTTAGAAGTGAAGTGGTTACACGGACATTCGGGTTAGAGTTAGTTAAAAGAAAAACGGGTACATAGTAGGTTCATCTGAGTCGATGTAGCGTCGCGTTTATCTAATTAGCAAATATTCCCCATTAACCATTCAATCTATCCTTTCAACCTATCTATTCGCATGTCCCCATTCAACTAGCCCGGCTTTCGACTTCATTATAAGGAAGTAACAGGTTCTTAGCATCGTGACGTGTACGCAAACTCGTTTCAATCAGTCAAATGACAGCAGTCGTTAGAGTGACGTATAATATTGGGTACAGGTGGGTACATGTACGTTGTTGAAGTCCTTCTTTTCCTTACGATGAAGTAACGACGTGGTTTAAAACAGAGCGACTTGAATGTTGCTTTAGGTAGTTACACGGACATTCTTTGGGCGCTCTAAGCATTACATCGACGTAAAGCATTACATCGACTTAAAGTAAAGCGACATAAGAAATCTCCGTGTGCCTTCAGTCAGTGACTATTGCCTTAACTTAGGTCGAACTTTTGTCTTTGTCATAGTCTCTGTGTTGGCTACGTTGGTTTAGTTTAGTTTCTTAAAAGTTGTGTTACACAACGTTAATAAAAGCATTTTAACAAAAGCATTAACATCTAGACTATTAATTAATATTACGGTATAGATAAAATTTAAAATGCGGTACCATTATTAGTACCTATGCAAGTATGCGGCCTTGTAAAGTTGAAGTCAGGCCTTGAAAAAGCCTGGAAAAATCTTTAAAAATACTGGCAAAAAAGTGTACGAACCCTGCAACAAGGTAGTGCATTAATTTGTCTTACCTGGCCATCGTCCGATTATTCTTGTTTTTTTCCCACTTTGCCTATAGTAAATGGGTTTCTAATCGTCGGTAGAAAATTTTTACTATCTGTAAATTAAAATGCATTCAGTTCCTGAGTGCTCTTTATGACTTGAGGTTTTGTCGCTCTCCTGATCCGCCCAGTGCGCAACCCCACTGCGCATGCGTCACCATGCGCAAGCCTCCTATAAAAGCAGATCGCTCGCCCATGGCGGCCATCTCTTTTCCTCAAGCTCTCGTCGCAGACGTCGCCTGGAAAGAAGCTCTCCTCTCCGTTCCCGTTCGCTGGTCATCTCCGCAGCCTGCCCGCCGCCTGTTCACCGCCCGCAGCCCGTACGCCGCCAGCAGCCCGTTCGTCGTTCGCATGTCCTATGCCGGAACTCGACGCTGCCTGCTGCCGCTCGTCGTGTGCTGCCTGTTCTCCCTTCAACTGCCCGTTCTTCGTTCGTCGTTCGTCGTTCGCACTTCTCGGCCTGAGAGTTAACGTCTCGCTGCCGCCCATCGCTTGCCAGCCGCTCGTCTCTCAATGCCTCGTTCTCGTTCGTCGTTCGCTGTTCGTCGTTTGCCGTTCGTCATTCACAGCCCGTTCATCGTTCGCCTTTAACAGCCCGTTCGTCATTTGTCATTTGCAGCCCGTTCATCGCTCGACGTTCCCGTTCGCCGCTCGTTCATCGTTGCTACTCCCGTTTATTACGTGATCATCACGCCGACACATCATGGATTCTCCTCCGTCAAGCCCTCCACCTGACCCCAGCATCAAGCCTTTGCCGTCTCCAACTCGAGCCACGGCCTCTTTAACCCAAGACCATTCGGCTTCGCCGTTGCCCTTCACCCAACAGCCGCCATCAACCTCGGCATGTCTCGCGCTACAGCAACATGATGTCCTGCCCCTCGACTTATCATTGGCCTCACATCCTGAACCTGAGACGGATCGCTTGTCAACGCAAGAAATTCACCGCCTCATGGACCGCTCCATCAAGGAATTCTCTTACAAGAACCGCTCCTCGACGGAGAAGCCCCCTTCAAAGGCCACTTCGTACGTCCAAGACTGGATTGCATCTTCCGACACCGATGCTCGCAAACGGAAGCAACCTTACGCCCATGCACCCTCAAAGAAACACCGCCCAAACATTTCTGCAGCGGAACTCCAGCAACTCCTTTCCCGCATCCTCAACACGGAAGATGATCTCGACTCGGCTTCTGTTTTGGGCCGGCAAGCTCCGCATCGAGTTAACTTCGCTCAGCCCCCGCTTGAACCTTATGAAGATTCCCTTCAAGCCGACGATGATCCAACTGCCATCCCCCTGTTCGACCTTCTCAAAGCAGTAGAAGCCATTATCCGTGACGGCTATCTCTACAAACCGAACTCCTCCGCTCTTAAACCCAAGAACAGGGGCCTTTCAACGGGTTTTGGCTATGGCCTTCGGGACAAAAATAATCGTGAAAAAGCAAAGATCGGACAATCCACTGCCTTACTCACGACACTCCTCAGAACTGGGGGATCCCTCCTCGGGAATGGTCAACCCCTCGAACTCGACCAGGATCCACCGCCCCCTCGTCCAGGCCGTGAATCCTGGTTCTTCAGAGCGACTGGTGACGGCGCGCCAACCCTCGCCTTTTTGAAACCTACCAACAATCTGAGTTTCTGTCAACCAAAACAAAAATGGATTTCGGCACTGCCCTCTACATCCCCCGTCGCACTGAGGTGCCCACTGCCGTACTCCGTGAGAATGACAAAATACTTCATCTAGGCCTCCGCGCCAACTCTCAAGCCGACGTCCTCGCCACGGCTATCAACGCCCTCTGCGAAAGGCTCCCCCATGAATCTAGCCAAAAGAACGTCAAGTATCTCCACTTCCTTATTTCCGAACTTTTTAAGAAGATGTCCTTCGCCTCGTATCACTCCTTCAACTGGTTCACCAAGGCTCTGTTCAACTCGACCCTCCTACTCAGGGACATCGCCTTAAGCACCACATCGAACTTGAATGCGTCTACCAAACACAACCTCCGCAACCAACCTCTTCATGAGACGGACACACTCTTCAGAGGCCGCATCCCGACTCTTGCCCCTCATTTGGACATCGCCCGCAAACCTATGAAACCGTTCAAACCACCGAACAACCAGCACTTTTCGAAAACCCTTCCAAGGCCACACCTCTCTTCCCAAACCACTGCCTCCTCCAACATCTAATGACCAGTCGTCCCATGACAAGAGGAAACCTTCTCCCCGCCGGAATCAGTCCTTTCGAGGGAACACCCACAACAACTCACGCAACAACAACGAATTCAGAAGAAGCTCCACCCCCGACAACCGCAGCAAGTACTCCTCTGCTTCCAGTCGGAAATCCTTTCACCGCAAGTGACTATGCCCACGCTCTCCCTGTAGGCGGCCGAATCAGTCACTTCACATCGGCATGGCATCACATCACAACCGACAAAGTCATCTTATCAATCGTATCCCATGGCTTTCAACCATCCTTCAATTCAAGACCTCTGATGGCACTCACCCCTCCTTGGGAGCTCGCAACCAAGGCTTCACCCGGTCTCTCCAAAGAAGTAGCCGCCCTTCTAGCCAAAAACGCAATCCGCCTCTGTCCCGACCATTCCAAGCCTGGCTTCTACAGCTCCATCTTCCTGAGGCCAAAGAAGTCCGGTGGGGAAAGAATGATTTTCAACCTAAAACCACTGAATCGCTACATGAACAACGAACACTTCAAAATGGAGACCCTTCAATCCATTCGCCTCTCCCTAAAACCCCTGGAATGGACGATCTCGATCGACCTCGAAGATGCATATCTCCACATCCCTCTTCACAAGACGTACCTCCACTACTTCCGGTTTATCTACCAAGGGAAGATTTTCGATTCCAAACTCTCCCATTCGGCCTCAACGCTGCTCCACGCATCTTTACTCTCATCATGAAGCCCATTTTGAGCCACCTTCACCGTCACCAGGTAGGAGCCAACGCCTTCCTCGACGATTGGCTCCTAAACAACATCTGTCCCCGCCAACTCCGGCAAGACACCTTCTTCACTATCCGGCTTCTTCACAACTTTGGTCTGGGCGTCAACTGGGAGAAATCACGACTCCAACCTGCACAGACCTTCATCTTCCTCGGTGTGGATTTCAACCTTCGGTTCGCCACCGTCATGCCATCAGCGGAGAGGAAAACCGACCTACTAGACCACTGCCTCTCCTTTTCCCAGTCCACAAATCACTCACTGACATCCCTGAACTCCCTCATAGGCAAAATGGATTCAATGGCAGATCTTCTTCCCTACGGTCGTTGGATGACTCGACCACTCCACCATTTCCGCATCGATCACTGGAGCAACCATCTTCTATCATCCAAGTTGTCAAAACCATCCGATCCCCACTTCCCATAGGAATGCCTTCACTAGTGGATGAACACCGCAAATCTATCCAAGACTATGCCTCTTCACGAACCCCCTCCGGACCTCCTACTCCTAACCAACGCATCTCTAACTGGATGGGGTGCTCACATAATGGACAACGAAGTAAACGGAACCTGGCCTCCCAACACTACCGAGCATATCAACGTTCTTGAACTGAAGGCAATCTACAATGCTCTTCGTCACTTCCGTCACCTGGTAACAGGCAAGATTGTTCAAATCCAATCAGACAACACTACTGCAGTCGCCTACATACGCAAAGAAGGAGGAACACGTTCCCGGATCCTTCATCAGATCACCTCCGAAATATTCAACCTATGCCTGAAGCTCGACACAACTCTCCAACCGCTCCACATCCCAGGCAACCGAAATGTAATAGCGGACGCAGTATCCCGGAAGAAACAACCATCAGGGGAATGGTCCCTCAAGACATCAATTTGCGAATCTCTCTTCATGATCGACCTCTCACCCATGATTCACCCATGATCGACCTCTTCGCCACGAGGTACAATGCCAGACTTCCCCAATTCGTGAGCCCAATTCCGGACGATCTGGCCTGTGCAGTCGATGCCCTGACCTTTCCATGGGACAACCTCTAGGCCTACCTGTTCCCTCCATTCAGACTTCTCCCATCTGTCCTAACAAAGATCGAGCAAATTCAGGGTCTGTTTCTTCTCATAGCACCATACTGGCCTGCAGCCCCATGGTTCCCCCGACTACTCAACCTTCTCGTAGACACACTAAGAGAATTGCCAAACCTTCCGGATCTTTTATCCCAACAGAAGGGGACCAAGTTCCACCTGAACTCCAACATCTTACATCTGCACGGGTGGCTACTATCATCCAACTCATTAAAGAGGCTTGAATTTTTGAAGAACAAGTCCCTCGCATCGCCAGCAAGGCCCTTCGAGACTCAACTAACAAAATGTACAACAGCCACTGGCAACGATGGTTTCATTGGTGTAAGCGAAAAAAGGTTAATCCAATCAACCCACCTATTCGAGAACTGCTAGTCTTCTTCACCGATCTGTTCAAAGATGGACTATAAGGCTCAACCATTCTAGTCTTCCGTTCCGCCCTGAACACCGTCTTCAAAGCTGCCGGAAACAAACACCTCCTCGAAGATTACCGCATTTCATCTCTCTTGAAATCCTTCGAAATTGAAAGAAAATCTATCCATCACGAGTTCCCGAAATGGGACCTTCCCCTTGTCTTGGACTCTCTGACCAAAGATCCATACGAATCGATCCAAACTTGCCACATTAACCATCTCACGAGGATGACAGTTTTTCTCACCTCTCTGGCAGCAAGCCTTCGCAGCAGCGAAATGCAAGCCCTGTTGAACGACCCTGCTCACTGTTTCTTTTTCGACAATTGCAAATTCATTCATTTGAGGCCTCGTCCTGATTTCCGGGCCAAAACTCAAAAACCATGCGAACCGTCCAAACCTATCATCATACCAGCCCTCACGAACATCTATGATGAAAAACCCGAACGAACCTTATGTCCCGTCTGTGCGCTTCGATACTACATTAAACGCACAAGTGACCCCCAATGCCGAAGGGGACGCACTCAACAGCACACGACGAGCGGCAGCAGGCAGCGTCGAGTTCCGGCATAGGACATGCGAACGACGAACGGGCTGCAGGCAGCGGGCAGGCTGTGGAGATGACCGGCGAACGGGAACGGAGAGGAGAGCTTCTTTCCAGGCGACGTCTGCGACGAGAGCTTGAGGAAAAGAGATGGCCGCCATGGGCGAGCGATCTGCTTTTATAGGAGGCCTGCGTATGGTGACGCATGCGCAGTGGGGTTGCGCACTGGGCGGATCAGGAGAGCGAAAAAACCTCAAGTCATAAAGAGCACTCAGGAACTGAATGCATTTTAATTTACAGGTAGTATAAATTTTCGTATAGACGATAGAAACCAAATTTACCCCCCCCCCAAAAAAAAAAAAATAAATTTAGGTCTTTAAGCACTACAGATAGTTGAAACCTTACTTTGTTGCCGGTGCTGCATCTCCTTGCGAGTATTTTTTTCTTTAATTGTCGTCAAACTGTTTATCACATTTAAAAAATATACAGTAATTTGTTTCTTTTTCTCTTTCACTATGTCTTGGTTTTCATGGTATCCATAGGAATACTAAATGAATGACCCTTGCTTGGAGTATGGTGGATGGAGCATGGGAAGTGCTGAATGCCTTTCGGGGGAGGGGAAGTAAGTACACAATTTCTTCATAGATTAATTAGAAACCCGTTAAAGGTTGGATAATTATATTGCAGTCTAAATATATTTACGATACCTTTTTCCTCATGCACGACTTTTGTATAGATAGCAAGAATGAGTAATATCAAACGTATCTTAAAAAAAACTTTTCAGCAACACAGTTTTACAACAAGAGAGCAACACAGCAATACCGAATTTTTAAAAACTTTGCTATTTGTAATAGTGCAAATTTGGGTTAGCAGTTACCAAAATTTCTTAAATTTGGGATTTCTATGGCACGCCAACATATTTTTTATTAAACATTTTTCATTATCGCATTTTTATTTTCATTATCGGCCTGAATATCCGTTAACGGAAATACTTGGTCGATACTAAAAATTAAATTACGATAATGAAAAATGTTTTCTGTTCACGAAAAACATTTTTCATTATCGACAAGTAATCGTAATTTCACATCATGGAAATTCATTTGTTGTTAAAGAAAATTCCGATAATGTAAAATAAATTTATTGAAACATCATGTCAAAGAGGAACAAATATATTATCCAATCACATGAAAATAATTTTCCGTTAACAAAAATTAAATATCCGTTAACGGAAATTCAATTTTCGTTAACGAAAAATGATATTCCATTATCGAAACTAGTATTTTTCGTTATCGAAACTAATATTTTCCATTATCAAAACTAGTATTTTTCATTATCTATCCAAGTATTTTTCATTATCGAAACTAGTATTTTCCATTATCGAAACTAGCATTTTTCATTATCGAAACTAGTATTTTCCATTATCGAAACTAGCATTTTCCATTATCGAAAATAGTATTTTTCATTATCGAACTTTAATTTACCATTAACGAAAAATGATTTTTCGTTCACAGTAAGTCATTTCCATTAACTCGCAACACACTTGTTATTCTTCCCATTTCCTTTAATAAAGATTTATTTTTCGTGAATGAGAATTCGGTTTACTGTCTCCGTAGAAATTTGAATTCTTATAAATTCGACAACCGATAATGAAAATTCAATTCCGATAATGAAAAATGTTTTTCGTGAACGGAAAACATTTTTCATTATCGGAATTGAATTTTCATTATCGACCATGTATTTCCATTAACGGATATTCAGGCCGATAATGAAAATTAAAATGCGATAATGAAAAATGTTTAATAAAAAATCTGATGGCATGCCATAGATTTCCATCAATAAACTAAAAATATCATCCATTTTTTAACAATGGTGGTTGCTTAATAGTCTGGATCTGGCTTAGAACCAACGAAATGCTACCTATTTTTTCCATTCAAAAGCCTATAAAACTAAAACTTAGCATTTGATAAACAAACCTACGTTAAAACAAACCTACCAAAGGTTTGGTTTTATTACTTACAAATACTAAATTCTCTCTGAACAAAAATATAAACAGCTAGTTCAACCAGCAGCCTACTAGAAGAGTTTATAGGGGTTTGATGCTAAAATTAATTTACTTTAAATATTTAAATTAAATACATATTGCAGCTCACATTAATACAATTTCTCCCAATGCTCATGTCACCTTCCACTTTCAAGCTGTCTGCAGAATGATTTGTCCTTCCATTACACACACCACGCATGACAAGTGTTTGAAATTTCTTCCTAAACATGCCCTACCCCTCGAGATTTTCACCCGCCATTGTTTTCCTTCGGTGCGCATTATAGCTGCCGAAACTATACATACGAATCAAATAGCTTGTAATTCACAGTGACCAGTCAGAGGTTGACCAGTCAGAGGTTGACCAGTCAGAGGTTGACCAGTCAGAGGTTGACCAGTCAGAGGTTGGGGTTATGCCATACATACAATCCTTTCAAAAATGCGCCAAATGGAAGCCATACATTTGAGTTAGGACTATTTTAATGCAGAGGGTGAGAGTTTGAAGTCATGACGGTTACCAAGTTGTTTTCCCATTGCACACTTGGAAATTTGTTGGCCTGGCTGAAATTATTTTACCTGCTTAACACAATTCAGTTTTATAGGATTCCAAAAGCAAGCGATGTAAACTGGCACATTTGTACGTAAACATTAGCAAGTGGAAAATTGCAATTTGTTTTGGATGCAGTGACTATTCAACCAACATTGTTGAAATTTGCTAGGCGGGTATTAAATGACACTGTCTATTGTTTTTTTTAACTGGGACAAACATAAATTTACAAATAAAAATCTCCAATTTGTTTTAATAAAAAAGACGAAAAAACATTTCTGGTTAGGACACGTAGAATCTGTCTGTACGTTATTAAAGGGATTTTTTTAGTTTATATTTTACTCGTTGGAAGGCCTTTCTCTGGTGTATTATTTGACCTATTGGGCACAGTGGCAACGTACTAAATAGAAAGTGTGCTTTTTTTTCATAGGAATAAACTGCCAAAAGAGTCTTCTACAAAAATGTTGTACAGTTACCAGAAATTATTTTTCTCTTTTTTTTTATGAGTTTACTGGTGAATTTGAATTTTTTTCCCCAAGGCTGTTTGCCCTGTCATATAAAAAATAAAACCCTCCTGCACAAAGCCATTTAACATCCGACTGATTTTTTTTTACTAAGCTGGCATTAGTTTTTGTTTTATGAACTGCCAAAGAACTACTAACAGATTCATGCAGATACTAATTAGCACAAAAATCTGTTGGTATTTCTCTGGCAGCTCATGAAAAAAAGAAAGAAAACCAAGCTTAGTCAAAAAAATTCAAGAGGTTCTTAAATGGCTTTGTAAAGGAGGGTTTTATTTTTTATGAGACTTGGGCTAACAGATCCTTTGAAAAAAAACCAGTTAAATTCATCAAAAAAATCAGAAAAAGAGGAAAAGCATTTCTGGTAATGGTAAAACATATTTGTTGAAAATTGTTTTGCAGTTTATTCTCACATGAAAAATAAGCAGTCTTACCATTTAGTATGTTGGAGCTGTGCCCTCCCCTCCCCCCAGATCAGCCAGGTAGACACTCTATAGTTGGGTCAAATAATACACCACAAAAAAGGTCTTCCAACGAGAAAAATATTAATAATAAAATCCCGTTGTACTGAGGGATTCTACCTGCACTAACCAGAAATGGTTTTTCTTCTTTAACAAAAAAACAAATTGAAAAATTTTATTTTTTGAGTTGTGTTTGTCCCAGTTTTAGAAAAACTGCTAAAACTAATAACAGATTCGTGTGCTAATTAGCACACAAATCTGTTGCTAGTTCTTTGGTAGCTCGTAAAAAAAACTATTCCACCCAGCTTAGTCGAAAACTTCAGGAGAATGTTAAATGGCTTTGTGAAGAAGGATTTTATTTTTTATTTGACTAAGGTATACAGAGCACTAGGAAAAAAGTCAAATTCATCATACAAATCAGAAAATAAGGAAAATAATTTCTGGTAAGCACCGACGCCATACAAATTAGTGGTTAGCAGAATATTAGTTTGAATTTAAAGCCTGTGTTAGAGACGAATAGACATTACACTATAATAACACAGGGGAAAAAGAGTTTACGATTGTTATACTAAAAAAAAGTGAATTATTTATGACCAGAATTATTTAGAAAATTAGGCTTGATGATACTTTAGAGTCGCGATAGGGTAGCTCTAAATCTCAGGTTTTAAACCCAGCTATTATCAGTTATTTAGACAGAACTACTCACCGTATCTTTATATTCAGTTCTTTAGCGATTTGATATAAAACGTAATTTATACTTTAATGGTTTAACTTGATTTTCTTCTGGGAATGAATTTGACTTTATCTTTACGTTTTTCTTCATGACCACAATAACTTATCTTTACGTTTTTCTTCATGACCACAATAACTTACTAGTTATTGTTCGCGTTTATGACATATAAAATAAATGACTCAAATAAAACGATTTACCGGGAATAACAGGATGATCTTTCCGCAGGTTACTGATTTGCAGAGAAGTATGACCTTAGCTCTCATTGGCTGTAATTGATAGTACTGCTGAGAAATGCAATCAGATTTATTTGCGAAAATCGAAAACACACACAGTAGTTATTTATTCAGCTTTGCAATGTTGGTTACACAGGTACAACATTTTAACAGAAATAGTAATTATACAAACATCGTAATATAACCACTAACAATTAGATGATGTAGAGAAGAAAAACTTTCCGTGTATATTTTTGTGAAGTGCGAATAAAATATGAAACGTTATCCTTGCTATTTATCTAAAATACGTTTTACTATTCATAACAATTCTTAGGATGAAAAAGAAATTAGTGCTAAGTCATTAATGAATTACAGACATCTCAAGATTTAATCCTTATTCGTCATATCAACTCAACAGTGCTTTATTCTAATCTCGTGGACATGTAAGACTTTGGGGAGCATTGAAGCTAGAACAAAGTAACATAAAAAACACGATTAAAACGTTCCAAACCGATTACTACTACCAGTAATGGTGTTGCTTTTTTGGATGCCATAACCATGTATTCTTCTTTGGGTGCTTAAAATGTCTGTTTTTCCAGCAAGACACAAATTGTTTGAGCATGTATTCCATAAGCTCGATGAAACTGAAGAGGCAAAGACCAACACAAAATCCCAAACTTCCCCCAATATCACTAACAAGAGATGAGAGAGCGTAGGTGTATTTTTCCTTAATCACATTGACAACGTTGCTTGGGTAGCGCAGGGTCAGAATTATTTTATCTTCTTCTTCATGGCTGTAAACATCATAGCTGAAATCTATTACAGTTTCGTGACACTGACGTGGACAATTGCATCCGTTGTACTCAGGATAGGCCTCCATAACGTCCTCTATCGTATTAACAACATCATATACATCTTTGCAGTCTGCCAATTTAGAACTTGTCATAAATGGTAACCTGAAAATACAATGAATGGTTATCGTAATGAATTCATATAAATAAAATGAAATAAATTCACCAACTTTTCCAAAACTGTAGTTTTTGTCGTGTTCATTACTTTATTTTTGTTTAAAACGTAGGATCGATCACCTTTAGCACTGCTTGGCCCAACTTGCTGCGGCTCAAGACTCTTCTACATTGACAAAATAAATTGGGGAGCATCCCAGGCACTTAATAGCATAAAAGACGTTACACTGTTTGGATAGAGTCAGCTTACTAAGTGTATTGATCATGTATTTGCTGAGGTGGTCACTGGTCAGCCAGTGTGTAGTGAGGGAGGGGTGTAGATTGTAGAGCCTTCCAAAGAAGGAAACCATTTGGAAACCACTCAAATAATAATTTTCTCAAGATTTGCCTTATTGACAAAATAAATATTTGAGTGGGTTCCAAATGGTTTCCCTCTTTGGAAGGCTCTACAATCCACACCCCTTCCCTTGCTACACACTGACTAACCACCTCGGAAAATACATGATCAATACACTTAGTACGCTGGGTACAAACAGTGTAAGGTCTTTTATGCCTTTAAGTGCCTAGGATTCCCCTCCATTTATGGTACATGTATTGGCACATGTATGTCTCATGTACTGTGACAAATTCCAGGTATGTAGGATGTAATTGTCTACTCTAAAAAAATTTCTTGAGTGTGTTCCCCCCAGGTTAGCGACATACTAAATCTTGATGGGTAGTGATTCTATTGATAATTCGGATAATCGTCTGCACCGGGTAGGCTAATCATTAACATTACAGTTAGTGGTGATTCGAGTAACCTCATTCCCGCCGTCATCTTTACTGGTGGGAGTGTGTTAGGGTTCTGTGAAAGTCTCCAGCCAAGATAGCTATGGGGAAGGGGAGGCATAGTTCGAAGCATTATTTATTTATTTATTTACATTAGCTTTAAAAAAATGTGAGACGTACATTTCTTCAGAAAATTATCGGATTGAAAAATTATTCCCTACAATCTTGAGAAAAAACGGAATTAGAATCGTTTCGAAAACTAATTTCAGTATTGGGCAGGCTAATAAGCCCCCTCCCCCCTCAACCCGCAGCATTGGCCAATAACCTTGGCACTTCTGCAGATGTAACCACTTTAAAAAATATGAGTAAGATCCTTAGTACAAAAGGTCTAGATCCACAGGTCTAGATGCACAAAGAGTACTGACAATATTATAGACATCAGTGCTGCAAAAAGTACCATGAATCAATCTAGATGATCAGGCTGGGACTAGAAGTCTTGTATTAATTGTGTTTACAAAAACTTAAAAATACGAACACGATAGAAAAACCAATTATGGAAAAATGTTTTAATTTACTCAGTCCTTTCCATTCAATCAAGAATAAAAAATGACTCCTTAGTTATTGAGTAAAAATTTGGTACGCCCTCGTGCACCTGGAAACAAGCTGTAAAGATTAACGATATTAGTGTCACTAGATGGCACCAGAAGATTTTCTTTACATTTTTCCATAACGCCGTCTAGTGACTTCAGTATCATTAATCTTTATAGCTTGTTGCCAGGTGTACGAGGGCTACCAAATGTTTACTCAATAATTAAGGAGTCATGTGGCTTGTTTGTTGCGTTTAAAAGTTTTACTATGTGCATTCCTTTGCTTCCTGCGAGAGAGAACTCGATAGGCCTAGATGCTGGAATGCTAATTTGGTGGCAACCGGTTCTAGGAAAAAACGCCCCCGACAAAACGCCCCAGGAAAAAACGCCCCAAGGAAAAAACGCCCCTAAGAAAAAAACGTCCCTAGAAAAAAAAGCCCCCGGGGAAATAATGTCCTTAAGTAAATGATGTTTGTTTCGCATCTCCAGATTCACTCCATTTCTTAACTATACTTCCTTAAGTATTAAGGTTCAAAATTGAGCTAATTCATCTGATTCATCATTGTTTGCTTCAGATGACAAAAGGCTCCAAGAAATTAATTTTTTTTAAAGATTGAAATGGTGAGCAATACCACTCCCTAATGATTCCTCTAGCTAATGATTACCGATACGACACCCTGCCCGTATTCATTTGATTTACTTTTAAGATATACCGTTTTTCTTTAAAACCTATACAACTTAAACAGCCTTGTGAGCAGTTTCACGTGTCCAGTAGGGATTCCTCTAGAAATTTGTGCATTTATGACACTCGCTCAGTTTGCATTTGATTTACTTAAAAGATATACTGTTTTGCTTAAAAATTCATACGACTTAGTGAGATTAAAATTGTCGGTGATTCCGCGGAGATAGTCTGGAGTAGGAAGATCTCAAGAATTGGAGACGGCGTACTGGATCCATGGACTTTTTGAAGGAGAAGAAGGCTAGTTTAAGGAAAAAAAGTAGCTAAGTATGTGAATTTTAAACGGGGAGAGTTTAGTATATACACAAAGATATTATTTAAATAAACTTCTTGGAGCTGTAAGTCATTTGAAACAAACTAATGCTCGTACAGGTGAATCAGCTCAATTACGAATCTCACTGGCAATTTTTGACGGCGAAACTTTAGTTTAAGGAAAAAAGTAACTGAAATTGAATTTTCCAACGGAGGGTAAATACTGAAAGAACTTTTTTTTAAATAAATCTCTAGAAGCATTAAGTTACCTGAAGCAAACTAATGCTCATACAGATGAGCCGACTTAAATCTGTTGGTCAGCTGCGATGACCACTACTGTGGCATTTTCCCCTACTTGGGGGCGTTTTGTCCGCTCTCCGGATGTTGCACACTGTGCATCACAGTGGCCTGCGTGTGGCGACTGGGGCTTTTCGAACTTCTCCAGTGGTCAGCCTCTATGCTGAGGCCTTGGAGCCACCTTTGGCCATTCGTCGGCAACAGCTTGCCATTCAGTATGCTGTGCGTTTGCGTGCTGTGAATCCAGTCCTGCTTGGTCCATGGTTTTTGGGCCAGACTTGCGAGTCGGTAGACGCAGGGTGGGTAAGGGTGATTTCCGCGATAGGCTCCAGCAGTCCTGTCAGGAGATAGCCTTTGAAGTGCCCTGCGTCTTGAGGCTTGGGAGAATGCCAGTTGCCCCTTGGCTTGTCCCAGGTGGCAGTTTCATTTTTGCCTTGGCGTCCCTCCCGAAGGGTTCCACTCTACCAGCAAGGTACTTACAGGAGTTCCGGCGGCTGAGTTCTCAGTACGCCGGTTATCAGGGCCTGTTTACTGATGGGTCGAAGTCCGACGTTGGCGTGGCGTGTGCTTGTGTGTGTAAAGGTGTAACGGTTGCCCATCGCCTTCCATCAGGCTATTCTGTGTTCTCTGCAGAGCTTTTGGCTCTTGGTTTGGCGGTGGAATGTTTCCTTGACCTTCAGGGCACGCATTTCATTGTCTTTAGTGATTCCATGAGTGCCCTGGAGTCCTTGGCGAATTACAATCTTCGGAACCCCTTGACACAACGTGTCCAAGCTTTGCTTTCCCGCTTGCCTGGCCAGCGGAAAACCGTGCTTTTCTGCTGGATCCCGGGCCATGTTGGAATAGCAGGGAATGAACAAGCTGATTCTGCTGCGAAAGGGGCCCTTTCTTGCCCTCTCGGTAGGGGTCTCAGCCTTGTTCCCTCAGATGCCTTTCCAACTCTGCGTCTGAGGTTACACGCTTTTTGGCAAACTTTGTGGGACAGACAGGACGGTAATAAGTTACGGGCCATTAAAGGCACTGTCGAGGAGTGGCACTCGGGGTGTCGCCGCAGTCGCCGTGAGGAGGTTGTGTTGGCCCGTTTGCGAATTGGCCACACCCGACTTACTCACTGTTTCCTTTTGCGGGGGGTTGACCCTCCTGAATGTTCTTGGTGTCGACGGCCACATACGGTCCGGCACTTACTTGTTGATTGTCGCCATCTTGATGGTGTTCGTCGTTGGTTCCATCTTCCGCATGACATTGCGCGTCAGTTGGGCGATAAGTCTGTCCTCCTGTCCGGTGTTTTTCAATTTTTGCAGGAGGTACAGATGTATGACAAGATTTAGATTAGGGGTTTGAATAACATCTCTGTAATGTGTGGTGCAGTGGCAACCCGGACCACTGCACTCTGACTGAGGTTGGCGCTAATGACCAAGTTGTCGACGCGCCATTAAGCCTCAATCCCCCCCCCCCGGGGACATTCCTTCCTAGGGGCTTTATTTCCTGCGGGCGTTCTTTCCTAGGGGCGTTTTTTCCTGGGGACGTTTGATTCGAACTATGCCTCCCCTTCCCCATCACTATCTTGGCAGGAGACTTTCACAGAACCCTAACACACTCTACCAGTAGAGATGATGGCAGCAACGAGGTTGCTGGAATCACCTCTAACTATAATTTTAATGGTTAGCCTACCCGCTGCAGACGATTATCTGAATTATCAATAGAATCACTACCCATCAAGATTTAGTATGACGCTCACCTGGGGGGAAAAACACTCAAGAAGAATTTTTAGATTAGACAATTACATCCTACATACCTGGGATTTGTCACAGTACATGCATTATAAGACATACATGTGCCAATACATGTAGTACCAATACATGTACCATAAATAGAGGGGAATCCTTGGCACTTAATGGCATAAAAGACCTTACACTGTTTGGACCCAGCCTACTAAGTGTATTGAATATGTATTTTCCGAGGTGGCTAGTCAGTGTGTAGCAAGGGAAGGGGTTTGGATTGTAGAGCCTTCCAAAGAGGGAAACCATTTGGAACCCACTCAAATAATTATTTGAGTGGGTTCCAAATGGTTTCCTTCTTTGGAAGGCTCTACAATCTACACCCCCTTATCAACACGGCTATAGTAGGGAATTAGATGAAATGTTGGAATTAACAACAGTGGTGCGTTTGGTTCGTTCTGTTCGGTGCTTTAGGAAGGTACTGTAAGTAAGCAATGACTTGTAGACTGAGCTTTAATCATTTAGTCTGGATAGGGTAAACCGCTTGGTGCAGTTTAAACATTGGCACAACGCACTTGTACTTTGGATTGCATTTGTTGAAATCAAACTCGCTTACGCAATGGAAACGCAGCAACGTAATTAATATTAGAAACTTTTTTGTGAGGATGACTTGTCCCATGTTTTGTGACCCGATTGTCGTGAAACGTGCAGTTCCAAAACTTTTACTTTGATCCCTACGCCGACGATATATACTGAGGCAACATCTTAATAGAGAGGGGGTACGGAATACAAAGTCACAAAAAACATCACCATGGTTAGTATTTGTTGAATCAGATCAGTTTAAAGTTTCTTAAAGGAAAGCTAAACCATTCCATCTTAAATTTCACTATCGTTAGTTAAGTAAGAAAAAAACAAGATGCAAGTTGCGCGAAGTTTCCAACATTCGCATTATTTATGCAATAGTTAATTTAGAATCTAAGTTTGATGTTTCCATGGCGCAAGACAGCGAACGCGACTTTCCTCGCATGGTACTGACGTCACACATCATCACCTTGGACCTTGGAGGAATGACGTCATCGCAGCACATTAGCGAGTGCACGCCGGCTTGTGCTTCTAACATGGCGGCTGCGAGACCGAACCGCTCTGACCATAGCAGCGCGAACCAAAACTCAATCTCTGCGTGATTTATTAATTAAAATATTCAAGAAAGTAGCTACCGTAAATATTACCGCTGCAAAGACTCGTGAAAGTTCGTTCAGCTACGCGGTAATCCACTCAAAACGAAATTCTGGGCAGATAAGAGATTGGACAGTGTCCACTTGTTGCTCGTGGGGAGGGAGAACTAATTTAGGGGGCGTGCGCTTCATTTGAAAAGAATCTGTGCTGCCGTTCTTTACTAGCTGCAGTGAGGAATGTGAGAGCCGAGCGCGATCTTGCCAGAGCTTGTTGGGCGCATGCGCCAAGGGGTGATGAAGTGTGTCGTCACACGAACGAGACTTGGCTGTGTTGACTGAACGAACGAAGAATTCGGCTGCTAGAATGAAGTCTTAGACACATTACTACGTAATAAATATAAAGCCTGAGTGGTTTTCGTACCTCTCACATGTTTTTTAAGTGTCTTAATTAACGATACTGAAATTTAAGTTGGGAGGGTTTAGCTTTACTTTAATACTACAAATCTTCAACTAAACTTCATTAAAAATATACTTAAAAATAGGGCGGTATATCATCGCTTTCGAACCTATAAATTTCGTTCTTCATTAATGAATGGTAGTTGGAGCAACGATTTCTATCCTGTTGTGGCCAGGAAGGCTTAGGTCTGCTCAATATATTTTATTTTTATGCACTTGATTTTAGCTCTTCCGCCTTGAATTTATCAGGGTTTCCTAATTTTTTTTTACTAATTCGACGTTGGTATTTAGCTAATATTTATTTGTATTTACCCTTGAAGACCCGGTGCCGTTATCCCTGAAACTTTTTTTTATTTTTCGCAAACTTGTGTACATTATCTTGCCTTTGTTTATGTTTAATGTATTTCTGAAATTACTTACCGACAATATGCGAACTCATCTAGGTATTTATGAATGCAATCATCTCTGCATTTCTTTCTAACAGGTTCTTCCACGCAAGGATTAGCAAACGTGTTCAAAAAGTGCATCTAAAAGAGAAGAAATAAATAAAATAGCCTTTTCATCGTGTGCCTTTTTAATTCGCAATACTTAGAACTTCTGCTGCAATCGCAGGAAGTTGTTTGTTTGTTGCCAAGTTTAGGAATAGTTATTGGTTCTTAGTTTGTGCTTCAAACTCGGTCAAAATCAAGACAATAATTCACCTACCTGTGTTAACCGGAAAGTGATATCAACTGTATGTCCACGCCGTATTTTACGGTTCATTTCATATACATCTTGATCGGAGATTACAGGAGGTCCATGTACCAAAAACTGAAAGTAAATAACCAGGTTATGAATTCTAGAACAAGCAGTAGGACATAAATGTAGCAGTGGATTTATTTTAAGGATTTTTATTTATTTTCCAATTTCATTTAGCTGCTGATCTTAACATTGATTCAACCTAATCAGCATGGTTCAACCTGATACACATTCAACCACTGGAGAAAAGGCTCATTGCTGTCATGAATAATCTCAAGTAAGAATTATTAAAGACCACATTTTTGCCTGGAATTGTACTCTAGTGAAAAACTATATATATATGCGAGATTGTAAAGAACAACTACATGAAGGAACATGGTTTTATTTAATTTTATAGCAAAGAAAATGCAAATTACAAGCAACGCACTATATATTTTGAAGGTTGTTTGTTGAGGCTATACTTAAATACATTTAATTGAAGGTGAATTCAGAACCAATAACCATACAAGACTGATCCTGGCATCAGCTAAGGAATCCACAACTTCATAAAAACAAGGAAATTTTTAATTTTCGAAAAGATATTCCCTTTCTTGTTCACCTAAGAACAAAAAGAAACACATACTGACACAAACCGAAGATAACCTACATCTCGCCAGCTCAAATCCAAACCAATACTTACAAAAACTATGTGTTATTTTAGCGTGTTTTTGTAAGTATTATCAAAACACACATAAACAGTAAAACCTTCCCCACATGCCGCCATCTTGTAAAACCGACTATTGATCTCTACACATTGACAACTAGCATTGCTTCAAACACATGCTACAACGGATTGAGTTACCCATTATATTAAACCCTCTCAGACAACGAGATCCCAACATTATAGTTCCGCTCACCCTCCTTCTGTCCTCAAGGGAATTCGCAATGGAGATGCCATCGGAGCACTTGGACATTGTACCAGGGAAAGGACAGAAAAGTTGAAATTCTTTGCATCTCGCATGAATTTGAGGTTAATGGGTACCACCGCAAACTTGTGAACAATGTTATTGAAGGTACCATTAAAAAACTCGGACAAATACCTGGTGTTAGAAATGAAGTTGGTACCTTCCCCTCACCCCCCCCCCCCACCCCCAATCTCCAAAACCAAATCAAATGCTTGATTGGACTATTTTACTTTTTATTCCAGGACTTTTTGAACAATCACAGAAGGTTTATTACAGATGTTGCGTTATGGTGGTGTCTAGACCACAACAAACCATCAGCACTCTGATTAGGACCCCCCTCCCCAAACCAGCCTTAGACCATCCTTGTTCTCGTTCCCACGTTGAGGCGAGGCTTGGCAATGGCGAACAGAACATACCCACATGCCTCAATTTGTCTGAATCAATTTGTAATCATAAAGTGGACCATGTCAGGGACGTTGTTTACTGCATTAAGTGTAAAAACTGCCCTTGTATTTATGTAGGGACATGTGGAACGCCTTTGGGCCTAAGAAAACAAGATCATACCAAAACAATTTCAAAAGGAAATGACTCGTATGCAGTGACCAAGCATGCTGAGTCAACTGGGCACGTAGTTGATATCAGTAGTGCAAGCATTGTTTATTGCGAAACAACTGAAAAAATTCGAGTTCAGCTAGAATCATACACCATTGCAGCAAACAGGAGCAGGGCCATGACTGTTATTAAAAATTTCACACATATGGAGAGGTGGCATGATGTGTTTGAAGCAATGCCAGTGGTCAATGTGTAGAGGTCAGTGGTCGGTTTTACAAGACGGCATTTGGGGAAGATTTTACTGTTTATGTGTGTTATTTAAGCTTGTTTTTGTGAGTATTGGTTTAGATTTGACCTAGTAAGATGTAGGTTATCTTCGGTTTGTGTCAGTATGTGTTTCTTTTTGTTCTTAGGTGAGCAAGAAAGGGAATATCCTTTCGAAAATTCAACATTTCCTTGTTTTTATGAAGTTGTGGATTCCTTAGCTGATGCCAGGATCAGCCTTGTATGGTTATATCTCCTTTCCACAAAGTAATATTTTGGTGTCAGAACCTATCATATTTAAAATTATTATTTTAAAGAACAGATCTAAATTTGTAAAGCAAACTAATCTATTTCAAAATGAGTTTTCAGATTTTGTGAGATCAACGGCGCCAACATTTTGAGCAGTGAAGAAAGAGGAGTGAGCAGCAATTACGTCGGGAATTGGCTCAGTTGTGCAAGATGTTGGCAACTTTCCTTTCTTCGTCTAAATATTTACAGCTAATTTTCGTTTAAATTATCTTTTAAGTTTTCGTTTCGATCATCTGGTATGATCTAAAGACACGTATTTCTAAATATACCGTTTTTTGAAACTTCATTAAATAACTTGAGTGACACCTTCGTTTTCTAATCTGTAATAGATCATAAGGTAAATAATATCACAGATTGTATCCAAGTTTAGAACCATTCCACTTCCTCAGTGGTGACTACTGTCACAAACATAAAAGCACTGAAGGAAATACACTTGATACTTGGCCTTCATAATAAAAATTAATACAAGTATTCGTAAGCAACAATTCAGAAATTAAAGGTTGAAGAAAGCAAATATTAAACCTTAAAGACTGGCCTTGTGCGAATACAAAATACAATAAACTGAGAAAGAAAGCGAAGGCAATTGTCCCGACTGGGTCTAGAACTTCAGACGTTTCGTTTATTATCAGGGTGAGGAAGGCTGACCTTAGCTATAGACTTCTAACCTTATACCCTGTTCAAGTTATATCATTGGTGACCTGAAGGTCACACATACGTGAAAGTAAAAGAACTTGTTTTATGGCCTCAAAAAGGAAGACCGTGGGTTCGAATACAACTCGGGGAAGTTGTCTTTCTTTCTCAGGTAAGTGTATCTAGTATTATCATAACAAGGCAAGTCTTTAATTCTGCCTGTATGGTTCATAATTATTGCTTGCTACATTTATGCCAGCCTCTGTCACGCAAATATTATTAAATTGGCTAATAATAAATATAACTTGTTTTTTAACGACCCTTTTAATACTATTGTCCTTTCATGAGTTGAAATTCTTATATAGTTTCTAATTTTCTTATCAAATATTAGTTGGAGCACTGTCTCCTACCTTAGTAGGATGTATGAGAAGTTTTGCAATATCAATAATAACTAAGGCCGGGCAAGTGAGTAGTTATTGAGCTAGGCAATCTGGGCAGTCTTCAGAAGATCGTCAAATTCTTAAAAGAAGTAAGCCTTTACAGCATACTTTAGCGTGCTTTCTGTGGATTTTTTTTATGTAATTTAAATATACGTCGCCCAAAGCCACCTTTTGCCTGACGTTCATTATCTGTGGGACTTTATCTACATCTTCTGCGACTATTTTCTAAGGCTCTTCAGTTGCATATTCTGCCTTGCTTTTCTTTGACTTTTCAGCCGTAATTACTCTTCATTTTTCTGTGGCTTCCTTTTTGTTCCCTCGACACGTTTTCTATCATAATTTTCAATCATAATTTTCTATCATAATTTTATCATAATTTTTATCATAATTTTAAATCATGAGTTACTTGTCCCATGGGTGAAAACAAATATGTAAAACAAAACAAAAATGTGTAGTTTCTCTATAGTCTACGTTGTCTGAAACCTGATTATAGAGCCAAAAATGATTTGAAGGAAGAAAGGATATTAAGGGAAGGGCCCCATCAACACACTGGTTATATTCACCGATATTGAGACGAGTCTGACCTACTTTGGCCAGCAATAAAGTATACTGCAGAAGAGCTATATAATCAATTGCCAGTAGAAACGTGTCGAGGGAACAAAAAGAAAGCCACAGAAAAATGAGGACTAAGATGGGCTGAAAAGTCACAGAAAAGCAAGGTAGAATATGCGGCTGACGAGCCTTAGAAAATAGTCGCAGAAGATGTGGATAAAGGGTCACAGTTAATGACGTCAGGCAAAATGCGCTTTGGGTTACGTTTATGTAAAAAATCCACAGAACTCCACAGAAGTAGGCTGTAGAGGCTTACTTCTTTTAAGAAAATGACGATTTTCTCAAGACTGCTCAGATCCTCACTCAGGACGTCTGAGAGCATTCCACAAGAGATATGGGACGCTTGTAATACCAGACACTCCACAAAAATACGCACAACTGTAAGTGGAAGAGAAATAGAGACTTACATACATTGGTACATCCCCACCATGGAATAGGTTCCTGTTATCAAGGAGGTATGGCCCATCCGTAGATGCTCCATAATCAATGCCTGCTGGCGAGTAAACTGCACAGTCAGTACCAGTTAAAGCCAAAGACATTCAATGAACGTGGCATTTGTCTTGAAACTGCGTTTTATTCGGAACCCAAGTAAGCCTGTTATCAAAGGTTAAGGCCAGAAATGAGGGTTCTTCAACACCTGGGATTGTTATTTCTAGTGGAATTCAGGGTGAGAATTCAGTCTACGACAGTGAAAAAATTGGTGCAGACATTTTTGCTTGAAGAAAATCATAAGCTATGGACAGGGGCCCAATAATGCACCTTGTAAATGGACAGCTTCAATTGCCCCTCACACGAAGCCATGATGAATGACTATAACTGGAGACCAAAGTCTTCCACAAACATGGATCGTGGATTATGGAACATTAATATAATATAGGATTACAGCACAGGCAGTGAATGCTCAAAACACAACCTTGCGGTACCAGTCTCCCATTGGTTTAGTGCCTGCCAACACACGAAAAACCGATCAGACTGAAATAAACATATTATGTTATCAACATTTATTGGAGCTGGTAGCCTGCTTTGGAACAATATTTGCATAACTGGGGTGAATTCTATCACTACGGAAGCCTCGTGGTATTTTGCTTACACCATGTATTCCATCTGTCCACCTTACATTTTTTTAACAAAGAGTTTATTGTAAGTCAAAACTTCACTAAGCTGCTGATTTCTGCATTTAACTATTCACATAATGTAAGTTTGTTACCGCTTTTGGCTGATTAATAAAGGTGAGTACCTACCATTGTATTATTTATTGCAATGTAATCGTATGTGTCCTCTGGTTTATATTTCTCTTTATCAGAGTTATCTGGTTGTTCTCTGCTTTCACTGTCTTCTTTGTCATTATCATTGTTCTTCGTGTTGTCAGCTGAATTAGCTTCAGATGCCTCATTAAAATTGTTGATGTCATTTTTCTCGTCATTTTCCACGGAGGTATTCTCATCTTCTTCAGCTGATACTTCGTTTTGATCAAACTCATATTTTTCTTCAAATTTTCCAGATAAAGTTAGATTGAGCTGGAAAAAGGTTTGAGCTCCTTGATACATGAGCGCCTTTTCTGTAATAGTGAATTTCTGTTTGTAAACGTATACATTATAATGCTTTAAAAAACACATGCCAACATAAGTTGTTATTAATAAATATGTGCAGTACTAAAGTAAACATCGAGTTGTACTCAACCCATATTCTGCCAGCCAAGATGAAGAGAAAATAAAGAAGTTAGAAGAAGACTCATTCAAAAATTTTATTAATCTTATTCAGAATGCTTTACCAGTCACTCGAAAAACCAATTTTACTGTGAGGTGGTCATATCTGTCATGATTTTTTTTAGATCAAGTGCATTGGGTGTTCAAATATTAAAAAGTCGTAATTATAAATTATTCTCCTTCTTGAGGCCAATGCAGGAAAAAACATTTGTATAATTTTTAGTAATATGCTACTATGTTGCGAGTAGGTGTTAAAATAATTCTCGAGTTAGTTTAAAGTGTGAACGATTGATCTAGTTTTACCACTTAAACATAAATAACCCTAAATTCTCTTTAAAGTTTTATGTTCAACCACAGTTTGTGTCTGATATCAGTTGGCGGTTTAGTTAGTCAAAAGAAAATTCAATGTTTCGTGTAAAGAGATGGTTAAGCTGCCACGAAGAACTACCACAAAACGTAACTCGAACAAGATATTAAAAACTTTTCACAGTCACTGCTTGTTCATCCAATGGAATTTTAAGTACTTTATGCGTTAGGGCGCGTTTACGCAAGGACAGTTTTCTCGCTTGCTAGTTTTTACTTGGTCAATACTAAATCTGCTGGCTGCTTCTCGCCGTTGTCGGAGAATGCGGCTTTCGAGTTGTCTATAAGTAGTAACCATGACAACAACGCGGACGCGGACACGTCGTACGATGCTTGCAACATAATAGCGTCGATTTATGACAACAAGAAAATAAATTTTACTGCAGTACACGACGACGGTCAGATTCCTGAATACCGGCATTCGAAGATTTGTCTTCGATTCGACAACTACGAAATGGACGCCATGTTGGATTTTGAATTCTCGCTGCGAGTTGCTATTTATTCTGCCGTCGTTTGATCACTCATAGGAGCTGTTTTTTTCAGCGAGAAGAGCAAATTTTGGAAATAGCGTGAAATGGCAACAATGTTGTAGTAATGTTTAAAATGACTGTTGCACTTTGTTCTTTGTCCGTGTTGTTATTTATAATACATTTAATTTGTTGTCTATTTCTGCATTCATTTAATAGAAACGGGAAATTAATCGTAAATTAATAACGGTTGTCTAGCAAATAGCTTTCGGCGAGCGAGAAGATTTCGTTGCGTAAACGAGCCCTTAGGGTGCTCTGAAATAAGTGTATTAGCATGACTTTTACAAAATGAGAAAACATGACAGAACATCTGAACAAGTGGCGTACCAATTGTTTTATCTATTGCACATATTTCTATTCATTCGCTCTGTGTAGAAGCCAACCACAACGAGGAAAGAATATTAATGAAGGTAAGCTATTGATTTACGCCTCTAAAACCGTCCTAATTTACTTCAACAGTACATTCACATTTTTTTGTATTTCTTACTGCTACATTCGATGGTCTGGAAGATGTTGTGTATCAGGTAAATACTACATACAGAGTTTCATCTTGTTATTAGTACAATCAAGAATTTATAGGGGTTTGGGTATATAAATTCTTGGTACAATGAATCACGAAATAAAACCTAAGAGTTGATCTTCGATGTAAAATGTGCTCTGTGCTTATGTTTGGGAATAGCTTTTACCTATTGGCGTGTAATTAAAAAATACACCCACTTATCGGCTATAAGATGAGTGATATAGGACCAGATAGTACAGTGAGTGTGGAGTGACGTTTCGAATCGTCCATAATGAAATGTATGTAACAGAAACTGCAGGATTTAGAATTTTTACAATGAAAGTATCTTCATTTACGACAAAAAAATTAGTTGCACGTAAACTATGCTTACTTAGAGTCCATGTCGTGCACATTCCAGAAAATGCAGGGAAACTTCGTTTTGTAATTGCATCACGTTTATCACAATATTCAGCAGAAGCATTTCGCTTGACACACTGAAAATAAAAATTAGTTCATGAGCAAAAACAGCATATGATGGTGGTGTTAACCTCACCTGGTATTTTTCCGTCTTTTATTTAAAGTGCTTTTACTCTTTAAAAATTGTTAACAATCCAGTGTTAAGGAACCGGATGATTGTTCTTTTTTTTTAAATCCATAATGTGACACGAATTGCATCCTAATGGTTTGATGTTATAAAGATAAGAAGATCATTGATACAAACATAACTGCATTGGATCATTCAATTACATAGCTAAATAAATTTCAAAAAATACCCCTTCTCTATCAACAAAAACACAAAGGAATACTTCTACATGCCGTAAATTTAATACTCTTACATTAAAGTTAACTTTAGTTAGCACACACGAAAACTAGAAAAGAAAATTAAATGACCAGCATTGGTTATAGTTAAGGTGACTGGACCACAAACAAAGTGAGCCATGGGAAATTTAAAATCGAATGATTTCACTGCAACGATTTTCCAAAACCAATGGGGTGATGAAACTTCAAACTATGAGTGAGATAAAATAGGGTTATTGCACAGTTATCGTAGAGGGATGAAAAATCTCTTTCCTAAAGGAGTTTCCGTATTACTCGTAAATCTTACAAATGACTTTTTGTAAAAACGCCTACATATTACAATCTGGATTGGAATTGACTTCCCTTGCAACATATCCCTTGAAAGCCCCAAAAGTATTGCTGAGCTATTTCTTTATATTTCTTTTTTTTTTAATTCGTCGAGCTAACACTCACCATTGTAAATGCGGAATCCTGAATAGCTCAGGAACTCCGACAAAGCATATAGACTCGGGCCAATCAGAGAATGACTTTATGTTATCATTGAGTGTTTAAGTCGTGACCTCGCTCGCCTGTCTCCGATGCATACAAGGTCCACTCTTAGCCATTCATTACTACCCATTTCTATATTAACTAGTCATCTCTGTGATACGAAATCTCGCCCAATGGGGATCTTTGCATACATTCTTTCAACTTTGCAACTTTACAACCATATAAAAATGGCAAACTAAGCTGTGCCTCTTCCCTCTCCCACGATTGCCGTGCCAACTTATCAATATATTCAGTAATCTATAACCAGCAGCTGGGAAGTAATACAAATTAGAGCAAAATGGATTTTTTTTATTTGCCCGGACTTCGAACAGGACAGCTATCCGTTTTCCAGCAAACCACAAGCATTCTTTTGCCTTTGCCAACACATTCTTAACAATAGGGAGTTGTTTATTTACATGTGTGTCAATAATAAGTCTTATTATTGATGTGCCGAGAAAAACAGGGCTCCAAAATGGATGATAGACGTGGCCATTTTTTTCCGGGCATCCGTATATCACTTGCTGGGAAAAGCTATAGGCTTCACACACTTTGCATGAAATGCATAGCAAACTTCACGACACTCGAGTAGGAGCTACTAAACACTTTCTGGTTAGACTGTTATCTTGCCATATTCACTAATTCTAGATTCGAAATACGTTGCGTTTTAAAGTAACTTTTGAGCTTGACTGTGTTAGTTTTATGGCCCTTCCCACCAAAGTTCAATTCACCGCTATGCCTGAGCTAGATTGAACACGCCTGTCAGCAAGGTGCACCTATCCTACAGGCCAAAACGGGCTATATTCAATGCACGCCGAGTCACTCTTTCAGTGGCCCGACTCTAGTGTGCTGGTAGTTATGGGTAAACTTGTAAAAAACTGAAATTAAAACATCATTGTTTCCTTGACATTAAATTTTTTTTTACGCAATCTAATAAAAATAGGATTGTGATCATCACGATTTTTCTCTACAGAAAATCAAGCAATCGAAAAACAGAAGGATTCACTTTATGACACGTATTTGCTTACTTTGAAAACAATTCTTTGGACAAATTTTCTTTAACGTTGCTACCAAGAATGACTTTTACTAGTTACAGAATTCAATAATGTGAAACCTCAAATCTTATTACACTAAAATGTGCAGCAGACGACAAAATTATACCGCAACGCGAAATATTGCCATGGCTGCGTCTTATATTGTAGTTCGGAAATTCGGTTGCCATAGTAATTCGAACTCTCAGCACCATATTGGTGAATTAACGCCATCTAACCCGGGTTCAGACAATTTTTTAATTCTCAAGTTCCCTGACATTTCCAGGTGCATCCAAAGTCAATATCCAGGTGTTTACATGATGTTTAGTTAGGGAAACAGGCTAATGTTTTTATATATAATATACATATAATAATCATTTTGTTGCTGGAGCAACAGGTCTGGCAAGGATCACGGGGATCGCTGACTATTTCGTTTATTAATATTTTCGTTTATTATTAATATTATTATTAATATTATTTCGTTTATTAATATTTGTACGAAAATAATCCAACATCCCAGAAAATAGCTGTTTAGAGACTAGTCCAGACGGGACATTTTCATCACAGATATTGGTTGAGATTTGGTTTATTGAAGTAGTAATTAAAAAAAACTTATTAAAGCACAAATTAAAATATTTGCTACTAGCCTAGGATTTTGTTTGATCTACTAATTCAATGGAACTTACAGTTCAGACACAAAGGCATTTTTTTTTTCATTTCCCTGTCTTTTCCCTGATTTTCAAAAAAATGTTAATTTTCCTTAAAATTTCTCTGAGATTTTGGCTCTATTTTCATTTTCCCTGAGATTTCCAGGTTTTCCGGGTTTTCCAGGTTTTGTCTGAACCCTGTCTAACACAGTTCGATGCAGATGTCACTTTTGGAATAAAACGGCTGCTAAAAATTAGGCATAAAGGTCTTAAGACCATTCGAATTAGACGCTATCCTTACACCCAAGCTCACATCTTTTAACGTACAGTTGTCAGGATTATCATGTTTGGGTAATGGCCTTATTAGGGCATGAGCTGCAGCACGAAGCTGCAAATAACAAACGGACCAGACGCTCAATTTCTCAGATAAGTTTTTGGAGATCAATAAAATTATTATTTTTTACTTTTTTTTGCACATTGTCATGAAAGAATGCATAACAAACAATCAAACTAGAAAACTAGAAGGGGCGAGAGCTCGCATGATGGAATGGATCTGTAGAGTGCCACCGTGAGGATGGAATGAACGGGACTCATGATGAATTTACTCCAGAGAGCGCGAATACCCACAAACGGGGCGGGGTTGCGCGTTCACAAAGTGGGGTTGACATCATCTCCGGTGATTCAGGGTGATGTGAGGTGTAGAGGGATGAACGTAGATTTTACATGGAATATGGTAGAATTTACATGGTTTGGGTTGACAAGGGAGGGTGTGAGATGGTGATTACCGGCGACCTTGACCCATGACCACCACCACGGTGACCTTTGCCCTTGACCCGTGATCTTGACCTTTGACCTTGACCTTGGTAACCTTGACCCGTGATCTTGACCTTTGATAAAGTTCCGTCACCTCCGTTTTTCATGGAGGTCGTAATCTTTGGAAAAATGTCATCATTTCTGGTTTTGCATGGGGAGTGGCCATCTCCGAAAATGAAGTCACTTCCGGTTTTTTTATGGGGATCGCCATCTTGTAAAATGACGTCGTTTCCTGTGTGTGTGTGTGTGTGCCTGTGTGTTTTCGTCTGTATGATGTCCAAGAGCGACCTTTGGGGGTGACACTGTATGGCATCACAGGGGGAGCTTTTTGTGGGGGGGGGGGCGACATTCTATGATGTCATTTCCTGTGTGTCCCTGTGTTTGTCCGTGTGTGTGACGTCACAAGAGGGCGACCTTTAGAGGGACGACATTGTATGACGTCACAGGGGGTGACCGTTTGGGAAGGTCATCTTTTTGCTTGAGTCCGTCTGTCTGTCCGGCCGTCTTTTTGAAGGCAACATTGTATGGTGTTACAGGGGGCGACCTTTTTGGGGGTGACATTTGGCAGGTGACCTTTCGGGGCAACATTGTATGATGTCACAGGGGACGACCTTTTTTTGGAGGGGGCGACCTTTTTGCGCGAGTCCTTCTGTCTGTCCATCTGTATGTCTGTCCGATGCTTAATGAAATCGCACTTTCAGTGCGAAATCTGATTGTAAGTAACAATGAAAATATTCAACTGTCTTAACTGGTAGCTGGGTTGCTTGTGGTTCTCTAATGCTACGCTATCAATCATACGCTGAGGAATCCTTTTCGAGCCCAACATATGTTAGCATTGAAACGCAAGTATTCCAACACACTTACTCATGTACACTGTAAAGAATGAAAGCAAATGAACTATAAAATAGCAATAACTTGCATAAAAGAAATTATACTATCAGGAATTAAGAGCGATTCAATTTGTTTACAAGAGCACTTCAAGATCACGGTGATCCCTTTGTATTAATTTGGGGCAGAAACAGACTATGGTAAAATCCACCCACATTAGTCAGTGGAGAGATAGTTAGCGATGCGATAGAGCCTCTTCACGCCTGTTTGAAATTGGATTACTACGGTAGGCTTAACGTAGTACGTGTTTTCCCAGCATCAACCAAAACGTTTTAGGGAAGAAACTCTCTCAGAAACTATTCAGGTACCGTATTTGGTCATACATAATTTTCATGAAACACAAAAAAATAGTCGATTAGCATTTTTCAGCAGATCGCAAACTTTGACAGCCGCTTGTCTTCCAAACGGAAGTAGTTCCAAGATGGCGGCGATGCCAACAACAGCGCAAGCGATGGCTTCTGTAAGTGCCTTTCGAGTTCCCAAAAGCAAACTGTAATGAATGTCTACAGCCAACCGCGCCAACATGATCCAAAGAAATATATTCGTGGATTTGCAAAAGAAACGCGATTGTTGGGCGGCATGTCCGAAGCTGCTGTCTATCATTGCAGAACAGTGTTCAAAGTAAGTGTTGGGTGTTTGACTGCGCCAGGATAACGAAATCCGAACAATGCATAACACTTCATACCATTCTGTGGAGGAAGGGAAAATAACAATGAATAGTTAACGTAAAGCTGAATTGCAGGCTTGGCTGCAATAATGCTGTAGATATTACGATGGTGTCGAACCGTGAACTGTATGCATTAATTCACGGTGAGAAAACACGGTACGATCACAACCGTTATTCAATCGACAGCCTTGCTGTGATGCACGGACACACGTACGTAAAAATGCAACGAATTTACGCTTTCAGGAATTCGCAAAATTTTTTTGTCGAAATGACGACATTGCAACTGTTGAAAAGTGACACGTGCCGTAAACGAATTAACAAATACGATTCTTGCCTAATTTCTCACGGACTAGAATGAGACGAATCACTTCGGATTTGCAGTTTACTTTCCGTAAACTTCAGCGTCACAGCTTGGCTAACCTGGCCTGGCCATTGAAAACGAGACGATAGGCTATTGTTTTAGGGGCGGGAGGAGAAGGACATTCATTTTTGGAGGAATCGTTTTAATCGAAATCAATGTTTGAACAGGGTTGACTGTGAAGAGCTTCGGAAAGTTTGACAACTTTGGCTTGCAAGCGCCACGTAAGGATTGAAGTAAGACATTCGTTACAGTTTGCCCCCCCCCCCCCCCACCTCCATACCCTACCTGCTTCTAACGCTCCTCAAAACGGTCTTTTTAAAGGCTAAACCAATACGGCCTTTTCAGGAACATTTTTGAAAGAAAGAAATCATTCCTGTTTAATAAAATTTCGTAATGCAGAAATAACACACACTTTAAAGGGTTTCAAAGGGTTTAACGAGCGAGCGTTAACCACTCCTGGTTATCTGCCCGAAGCCCTAAGGCCCTAACACACACTATTACGCATTAAACAATGAGTGTATTAACAATAAAGACATGCTGTAGTGTAACACTGCCTAAAAAATGTGAAATTTTAGCATTAAAAATAATCACGTGAATGAATTGTTATGATATTTCTGCATCATTGTTTGAGTTGGAATTCGCGGATGAATACAGACAGATCAGTGGTAAGCTTTGGTCGCGTCTCTAACACTTTCTCCACTGACTATACTATCCGCCAGGAAAGAAGACTTTCCTTATATAGTCATTTTATGACTACTAATCTTTCATGGAAAAAAGTGCGCCTTGCCTCTATACTCTATAACTGCGTCGTCGTGGCAACGCTATTAGACCAACAACAATGGCGTCGCTTTCCGATGAAGTTCGTGTCAACAAGAAAGAGTAAACTCTCCACAGTCAAGCTACGGGTGTTATTTGGAACGTTTTTCAGTATTTCACGAGTCAAGGAGAATCTATTTCTATATTTGTATTACTAAGAATTACTTGCATCAAATTTCAAGCTTTTTGCTCGATGTGCATGATTAGCCCAAATTATGGCCCTAGCAGCTTTAGTATATGAGCACACGTTGGCTGCTTAGCCATGGCGGATATCTGCAAGGTAAACGACGCAGCCGGCATGCATAATGCATACCCCTGTTTTGAAACGCGTTGGACTTCTTTCTCGGCGGAGACTATAATGTGGGTGGATTTTAGCGTAAACCAACACATTATACCACGCTTCCACGTGCACCGGTTTCAATGCCAAGATACTGGTACAGCTGTCTAAAACACAGCCTGTGGGATAAAACGGCTGCTGTTTATTTAACTCTTCATCAATTTGCTATGTGCAAAATGGATGATTTTAAAAATGGGACTGGCATTCGTTTCAGTTCTTTTTCTTGGTCAGTGAATTTGTGAGTAAAGCAAGTTTGTTAAATGAAATAGCATAAATTAACAGAACTTGAATCGTTGCATCACAAAAACTAGCAGAAAAGATTTGACATTCCAAAATGCTTAACTGCTGGGTGTGTTCAGTTGAAAGTGCATAAAAATATTTTATGTTCTTCTGCTTCATTTTCTACCATCACTGAACGCAGTGGCATCTACTGAATTAAATAATACTGTTATTGATACGTGCACAAAGATGTACTTACAGAAACTCTTAGGGTTACAAGTCTTGGATCAACAGCGTGATGCCGCCACACGTCACCTAACGTAATGTTCATATCTTCGACGAATTTACAGTCTTCGTAATAGATTTCTTTTTTAATGCATTTTTTAAAAAGCTTTTGGTTCATCTCATTATTCTTAAGAACGTTATCCTCCACAGGACACAACGTGATGGATGGAAATGACACGAGTCTTTGTTTTTCTACGCTTACATCAAATGCAACCGGAAACTTCAAGTATGCTGTGAGACGGTCTACCAACTGGTAAACACACAAGCCGTAGAACGATGCCACAACGCACATCCAAATTATCTTGCTCCACCAATTAGATGAAGCGATTATCTTTTCTAGCCCCGGAATAGAAACTGTGGGACTAGAGGCTTTCTTTAATGCTGCCTTGTGCCGCTCCGATTGCATTACCTTCTTGTGTATCTTGCTTATACTTTTTTTGGGAGGTTTTGCCTTCGTATACTGACAGTCTTCATTCGAAGGAAGCTGAATTACTAGAATAGGTTTATTTCGCCGTATTCTTGTGTGTCTTGAATTCATTAATCCGTTGAATATGCGATGGTCTTGTGGTGATCGAATCATATTGAAATGAATTATGGAGAAACGTAGAAAAAAAAACTAGTTAGTCTTTTGTAGAATCTGTAATAAATTAAAAACATAGCATGTAGATCAGAAAACATTAATACCAACATATGGGCTACGTGTTTAGGGTAGGAGTAGGGTCTTATTTAACAAAAGGAACACTTCTGGAAGATAAGCAAGAAAACAATAAAGACAATGTACGAAAAAAAACTGCCAAACCTTTTGAGTATTAAGGAACTTTGCAACTATTTTTGCATTTGTTAGCGCTTTATTTTTTCTTAGACGCAGATTTATGCCGCAACGCCAACTCGTTAGTTCCATAGCTCTCTTTTGCCCCATTGAGTCATTAGCTTCCATTAGCTTCCAGTACTGCAACATTACGATTTCCTATAAATGATCTCAGATTTCAACATTGCGTTGCCAACTGGTATCTAAACTCTCAACAATAGGACATATTTTCCGAAGTGACTATTAAAGTAATTGTTCAGAGAAATTCTTTTCGTTATTGTCAGGGATCTAGACACACGCTAGTGTGTCGCGCCAAGTTAGGCAACAATCATCACAACAAACATCACATCAATTGTCGAGGTTGTAAACCATTGTACCGCGGCGCCGTAGCGTCAGTGTCTTATATCCTGAAGCATAGTTGGGCACATTTCAGGTACTTAGGGAAAAATAATAATGCGGTACAAACGCTTAAATTGTGTTGAAATCAAGAGCAATGACCCACCTGACAAAAGTAACTCGTGTATGAATGCTAGCTAAGCTGGTTTCAATGCAAAATCTGACCCTCCATAACGTTGAAAATGTGTGACTAGCTAGCTAGCTAGCTAATTCTAGTCCGCTCATCCCCATGTTATTTTCCTTAGGGTGATTATTCATCGATACCGAGATAACGGGAAGGCTTCCAGCTATGAAATTGGACGAATGGCTACAGTACGATACGAACTGCGTACCTCTTATGGTTTGGAGCCTAGGGGTGTAGCGAGGATGGCGTGGGATAGCGCCTAAGTACGAAAATATTGTTATAACCATTGTTAGTATTATCGGCATCGTCTTCGGACAACCAAAGTTCGGACAATGACAACGTGTATACTGACGTGCGTGCCTAGACACACACTAGTGTAGCAGATAACTCTAAACTACGTTGTCAAAGAAATTGTATTCACGTCCAATTAAAAAAAAAATAAACCAACTCTAAAAACAAAGCAAAATAAACAAAGCCAAAAACTGGTGAAGAGGCCACCTAGTTAAGAGTGGTTCGGCGCTTCGAAGCAGTGATATAAACACACCAAAACTAACGAAATAAAACAAATTACAACAAAATTAAAACCAAACCAAAAACCTATAAAGAGGTGACCAAGTTGAGAATGGTTCAGCCTATAGGCAAAAGGTAGGAGCAAATTGTTGAAAACCAATTTTTATCTTGACGTGCCACTTTATTACACATCTGCACGGTGGTGGAGTTGAGTTTATTACAATTTTTTTTTAAAAAAGACTGATATCATATCAAAAACCAAAACCGGTAATAGAGGCCGCCAAGTTCCGAATGGTTCGGCCCTTCAAAGGAGTGATATCAACACACCAAAACATTCGCCAACTTAATCCCACCGAACAATAATTTGAACGTTAAATGGATACTTGAACATTGCTACCAAAAGTAGCAATGTTCTAGTTTTCATTTAACCTTCGAACTATTAAGCG